>CM034361.1:35590877-35677221 GCA_019925275.1 Mytilus edulis | reverse complement strand
CCATTCCAATAATATTTACTATTTTGGACATTGTTTTTTTACATTCTTATATTTATTTATTTTATATACAGAAATACATTGATGACACAATGCTTGGAAACAAATTTTAATCTTTTAAGCAAGTAATTTACGATTGTGCAAGAGAGAATTTGACACGAAAACGAACACTAGTAACCCTCCGCCATCTATCAAGCGAAGCCCAAAACATCGAGTATATGTATTGGCTTGTTTTGACTGAATTGGTGTTGTTGGCATGACACGGGTTATGTTCTTCTCATATATGTTATGATGGTATGATACTAAACTCCTAACGGGAAGGATTGTGCCTGATGTTCATATGATGAAATCATAATCTTTTAGTCAGTTTAATTGAAGTCTGGAGCTGGCATGTCAGTTAACTGCTAGTAGTCTGTTGTTATTTATGTATTATTGTCATTTTGTTTATTTTCTTTGGTTACATCTTCTGACATCAGACTCGGACTTCTCTTGAACTGAATTTTAATGTGCGTATTGTTATGCGTTTACTTTTCTACATTGGTTAGAGGTATAGGGTGAGGGTTGAGATCTCACAAACATGTTTAACCCCGCCGCATTTTTGCGCCTGTCCCACGTCAGGAGCCTCTGGCCTTTGTTAGTCTTGTATTATTTTAATTTTAGTTTCTTGTGTACAATTTGGAAATTAGTATGGCGTTCATTATCACTGGACTAGTATATATTTGTTTGGGGGCCAGCTGAGGGACGCCTCCGGGTGCGGGAATTTCTCGCTACATTGAAGACCTGTTGGTGACCCTCTGCTGTTGTTTTTTATTTGGTCGGGTTGTTGTTTCTTTGACACATTCCCCATTTCCATTCTCAATTTTATCCTTATAGTTTTATTGTCGTTATGTTTGTTGCTCTACGTGAGAATCTATTTTACCATTATCAAGCATGTTGTTAGCGGGTCATTTCGCGGCTTCGGAGTCATTTATTAATAATAACTGCGAAACTCCTTCAGTGAAAATAAACAAAATGTAATCACTAATTGTAAAAGGATGTTTATTTTGAAGCACAAAGCACATTCATGATAATAGTAGTTGCTTATCCTGTACACGGTTCTTTTGAGTCAACTCGACAATGTCTTCGTTGGCAATGCTAATTACTCTATTCTGTAGACTACATTTCCGCTTATGGTATTATCAAACAAAACGTTTCCTGGATTAATCGTCTTTCTTTTACATTATTGTATGCACTTTTTGTTATTCCAATTATCGTGATACAAGTGGTGGCTGAGATCAAATAAAACATCTACTCCACCGCATTGAAATGTGCCTGTCTTCAGGCTTGATATTTTTAGTCCAGCTCTGACCTCAGTGACTAATTTTCAGATTTTTTTTTTTTTGTCACTGAGTCCAGGACTGGACTAGGACATTGTAAATGATTTTGTTTAACTTTTTATTATTTTTTTCTCTCCTTTAAAGGTAGCGATTTATAGCTGGATTTATCGTATATTTGTCTATTGTTGAGAACTGTATGTTCTCACTGTAGATGTCCTCTGTTTAAATGCTGATAAGTTGGTGTCTAATTAACATTTATATCTCTGTACTTATTTAACTGTGGGTCTTGGTTTGTTACTTAACTGTACCAATAAGGTTTTAAAATTTTATTCGCTGCGTGTTCTTCTGCTTTATCGCATTTTTGTATTTACAAACGTATTCTTAAGATCTTTCACATGCAGCGTTTCTGATGATGATCTGCCTTCCATTCTCTATACTTGATCGGACTTTGACCTCCAGAGTCTAAACGACTTTTACTCGACTTTAAGATATCGCATGTGTCTATTTAATGATAAATGATCCCACAAGAGAATTTTATTTAATATCCTTTTATTTTGATATTAGTTATATTGATTTCCGTTCCAATTACCTCAAGTTGTTATTTTTTTTTCCCTTTTCATAATACAATTGTTTATAATTGCTACAATCTTTCAATAATTCTGTCGAGTAATGAGAAATATGAGAAAGCCGGCAAGGGAAGTCTACTTCTAAGTAACGCTATATATGTCATTTATTGATATAGACAAGAGCTACAGAATAACCTATAAATTATGTATCCAAACTATAATTATGTAAGGGGTTTTGTGTTAATCAATACTTATATAATACCTATGATGATTCTTTTCTTCCCTTTAAAGTAACCAGAACTTGCATGGATGACCGTGTAACATTTATCGATGAATTGACTAGATATAAGAAGATATGATATGAGTACCAATGAGACAAATCTCCATCCAAGTCACAATTTATAGAAGTAAACGGTCTTCAACACGGACCCTTGGCTCACACAAAACAGCAACTACATGAATAAAGGGCCCAAAAAAATACTAGACTAAGTGAAAAACAATCAAACGGGATGACCATTTAGAATTCTCTGGTCTCTTCACTTATTATTAGTACATGTATGAAATAAAACGTTACTTCTCATTTCAGGTAAAGACTTGACTTAATTGATGTTCATAATTAATATAATTAATTTAATATCATTGCCCTCTAGATATCTTTTAGTTGCTGTATCATTGACTATAACTTTATATATTATTCCCCATATATGTTATTCCCCATATATATATACCGATTATACTGCGGCTGGACGTTGAGCAAACAACATCAATCAACCATGATTAACATGTACTAAGCTCAAGGAAATATTGGCAAATGTTCAGAAAGATTCAGTTTCCTACCATTCTTTGAAACAAAGAGTTGAATATGTAACTCAGTAAACACATCACCGGAATTCTCTGAAACCGGTGTTCCGTCGGTTCAGACATCACACACTTATTTAGATCCGCCAGTTATGAGAGTTGTTGTGGTCCTGGTTTCCAGCAAAAGTTTTTCACGGATTTGATGGTTTGTTTAGGCTGTCTGGTTTATAGTTAAGCTAATGGTTACAATGCATATAAAACATTTGTTTTGAATCATATAATCATAGTGCAAATTGTCCCAATCGTGTAAAACCTACATATATGGAAATAATTGATTGAAAAAATCAGCAATTACCGGACCATGAAATTTTCAATGACACCACCTTATTTATGGTCTTTGTGGTTCTAATCAACACTTAGCCACATAAGATTCCCACAACTCCGCAACACAACACAACAAATTTTTTTCAATTTATTTTATTTTACAATAATTTTTTCATAATTTATTTATATATTTCTAAAACCTATAAATAAGTTATGCGCCTTAAATATGTTTGGATTGTTTGACTGATTATTGATTGTTTATCATCCAGTTGTTAATATTTGATGTAATTTTATGACGAGACTATCTAATTCGTAGGCATCGCAAAATTTGTCTATCGGTATGACTGATTGTTAATACGGACGAACACTGTACATAATGAGGACACTTGATTATAACATTTCTTTATTACAAAAAGAATGTTTGTGTTTTCTACATTGGCTAGAGGTATTTAGGGGGGGGGGGGGGGGGGATATAAAAAAAAATGTTTAACCCCGCCGCATTTTTGCGCCAGTTCCAAGTCTAGAGCCTCTGACCTTTGTTAGTCTTGCATGATTTTTAATGTTAGTTTCTTGTGTATATTTCGGAGTTAAGTATGACGTCCATTATCACTGAACTAGAATACATATTTGTTTAGATGCTAGCTGAAGCACACCTCCGGGTGAGGGAGTTTCCCCGCTGCATTGAAGACCATTTGGTGACTTTCAGCTGTTGTCTGCTCTTTGGTCGGGTTGTTGTCTCTTTGACACATTCCCTATGTCCGTTCTCAATTTTATGAACATCTTACATTTCTGTAATCAGTATTATAATATCTAATTATGACATTCCCTGCAGTCATTTTTCATACTCATAATCACATTACGTTTAAAAAAAACTGTTTATGGGAACCTGGGGGTAACTCACCACCATATGAACTCTTCAAGCTACTTCATCTTCCCCTCGCAACATTCGTGAAACGTTTTCGTGTGATACTCTAAAAAGTGTATACAGTGTTATTCAAACACCAAACGCTGTCATGGGAAGGTTGGGCTCAAGCAAACATGTCTAACCTTGCCACATTCTGTATATGTGTGCCTGTCCCAAGTCAGGAGCCTGTAATTCAGTGGTTGTCGTTTGTTTGTACATAAATAAGGCAGTTATAGTTTTACATTTGAATTGTTTTACATTGTAATTTCGGGACATTTTGTCTCATTGTCAATCATACTAAATCTTCCTTTTTATACCAATAGTAATGTTTGTTAAATATATTCAATAGTATTATGACTTTTCACATCTTATGTGGCGAGTTACTCAATGGATTTGGATTAACTAGCCACCATATTTCGAATTGTTCCGTTAGGCTGTTGGTCTTGAGCGACAGTTATTTCAAAGCATATTTAAACAATAAATATCACTGATATCCAAATTTCATTGTGTATGTATAACAGAAAATTAAAATAAGGGATATGTGGTACCCATTCGTGATATATATATATATAGAGAGAATCAGAACATGCACATCATACACACACATAAAAGCAAAGAAAAACGCGCATAAGTTGTTGCCGTTTTTTTTTTATTTTAAAGTCACAGTGAGGCCTTCAATACTGATCTATAAAAACTCTCGTCTCACTTCAAGTTTTAGATGGCCACTATGTGTATTCCACCAATTGCAAGAGAGACTTACACTGACCCTTTTAAGTTTTTAAAAGAATTGAAAATATTGGCTGACAGGAACTAATGTGTATGGCAAGACGTTTTACTATTTATTCTAACTTCAAGATATCTCATATAATACATAAGATATCTCATATAATACATAAGATATCTCATATAATACATAAGATATCTCATATAATACATAAGATATCTCATATAATATATAAGATATCTTATATAATCCAGTTTTTATAAGATATCTTATAAACTTTCATCTTCGCTAGCCAAGGGTTACGATCCACTCCCGCTATCTCTAGAGCGGGAGTGGATCGTAACCCTTAGCTAGCGAAGATGATAAACTTTAGAAGATATCTTATATATACTTTATAAGATATCTTATATAGTTTATAAGATATCTTATATAGTTTATAAGCTATCTTATAAAGAAAGTTATATGAGATATCTTATAAACTATATAAGATATCTTATAAAGTATATAAGATATCTTATAAAGTATATTTATAAGATATCTTATAAAGTATATAAGATATCTTATAAAGTATGTAAGATATCTTATAAACTATATAAGATATCTTATAAACTATATGAGATATCTTATAACGTTTATTAGATATCTTGAAGTTAGAATAAATAGTAAAACGGCTTGCAATAAATGGGACTTTTAACTATCACGCTCTTCGCACGTTATCTTCTTCGAATTAAATTTCGCGGAATAAATTGTGACGTAAAATATTTGTGACGTAAATGATCTCCATCTGAGATGAAAAAGGTACAAGATTAAACCGATTTACGCATCTTGTGATGACTATCTGAACCGTTGACCAGTTTAATATGTAAGTTTATTGATACTTCCATAAATATAATATAGGTATGATTGTCAATGAGACAACAATCAACCAGAGTTCAAATCAAGTGGATTTTAGCAATCATAGGCGACCATAAGGCCTTCAACAATGAACAAACACAACACCGTATAATTAAAATCGAGAAAGGAAATGGGGAATGTGTCAAAGCGTCAACAACCCGACCAAAGAGCAGACAACAGCCGAAGGCACCAATGGGTCTTCAATGTAGCGAGAAACTTCCGCACCCAGAGGCGTCCTTCACCTGAACCCTTAAAAAATAATTATACTAGTACAGTGATAAATTAATGGACGTCATACTAAACTCCGAATTATACACAAGAAACTAAAATTAAAAATCATACAAGACTAACAAAGGTCAGAAGCTCCTGACTTGGGACAGGCGCAAAATTGCAGCGGGGTTAAACATGTTTATGGGATCTCAACCCTCCCCCTATACCTCTAGCCAATGTAGAAAAGTAAACGCATAACAATACGCACTTAAAATTCAGTTCAAGAGAAGTCCGAGTCCGATGTCAGAAGATGTAACAAAAGAAAATAAATAAAATGACAATAATACATAAATAACGGACTACTAGCAGATAACTGACATGCCAGCTCCAGACCTCAATTAAACTGATTGAAAGATTATGTCTTCATCGTATGAATATCAGGCACAATCCCTCCCGTTAGGGGTTTAGTATCATACTATCATAAAATATATGAGAAGAACGAACCCGTGTCATGCCAACAACCGTTACTGTTTTTATTTAAAAAAAATGTGTTCAGTTCCGATGCAAAGACCCTATAAGTGAACCAATATTAAAGCCAAAATATGCAATCTTTAATGACCTGACAACAGTATTGTAACTATATCCCTTCTTAACAAGTCTGTCTTGTAGGCTCCCGAGGCGAACACCGACATTCATATGCTTTGCAAAGAATATTACCACAAAAAACTGGATGTGAAACAGCTGCACGTACAAGATGTCTGCACGTCGAGTTATATTTACGAAGCATCTCCCTACACCGATGACAAAATTCAGCAAACGTCCCGACCAGCCAGTGATATCGAAAACTCCGGTGTAACCCCAGCCCCCCCCCCCCCCCACCAATACATAAATTTCTCTCGCCAAAATCTAATACGCTGCCACACACACCAGCGAATCGTACAAGTTGAGATATACAAACACCATAAGATGGTGACAAGGGAACGTCACCGTCTAAAAATGGATACTTAACGATAGGAAACGAAAAACTTCTGCACCAAGCTTCCCGTTAACGACACAGACACCAAGACCGAGGATAGGGCAGCGGTCATTGCCAGTATCAGCTTTATTTAAAGTAAGTTCAACAGGATAAATTTCTTTAGTATACATACCGAAGTCGCCACTACCGAGAGCCAATACATCATCCAAATATCTAAAAGCATTGCTAAACCCTTGTATCAAATGTTGTCTCGATGGGTCTTTGCCAATTTTAGTCATAAATTTTAACTCATAACAATACCAAAACAGGTCCGCAATAAGTGGTGCACAGTTAGTCCCCATTGGAATGCCAATAACCTGACGATATACGGAATCTCCAAAGCGAACAAAAATGTCATCAAGCAGAAATTCAAGCGCATATACAGCATCAAAGCATGTCCAATTAACACAGTTATCCTGTTCACTGGCACCAAAAAATGACCCAAAAGAGCTTGAACATATGCACTCGCATTCTGACTTTTCAAATGCCCAGCCAACCAGGGATGTGAATCTTTTCTCAAAAAGAATATGAGGCAAAGTGGTATATAGGGTAGAAAAACCAAAACTCTGAACAGACTCAAAATCACCAATATATGCATGCATTTTATTAAAAACTTCCAACGAGTTTTTGACACTCCAAAAGTAATTAATTCCACCATTTTCAAAGGCCTTATTTGAACAATTTATTATCAGATTTTTTATTGCACCAAGTGTACTAGTAAGTAGATTAGACAATTTAGTTGTGGAACAATGGCTTGAAGATGAAATAAATCTATATTTGTAAGGTTTTTTGTGTAGCTTCGGAAGCCAGTACACAGCTGGGACCCTCACTGCATCTGGCTCCGCCTGCAAAGAAGTAGTTAAAAGTTTGTGTTTGTTACAGACGACGTTTTCTGAAAATGAAGTGGGTTGGAATGTTGGTGAATTCGTGATTTCCTTTTGCAGAATCTCAATATAAAACTTTCGTCAAACAAAAATGACACTATTAGCAGCTCTACCGGCCGGGACAAAAACAAACTCCTATTTGTCTATATATTCAAAGGCTCCGATGTAGAAATGTGAATGCATTCAAGAGAGAAAACTTACGGCCTGATTTATAAGAAAACAAATATGAATGCCATGAACCAACGACAACCAATAACTACTGTACATGTTCCTGACTTGGGAAAGGCACAAAATATGTGTGTGAACGCTCTCAACCCCCTTTTCTTCCTAACGTGGGATAGTGGTGTAACATCACAACATAAGAACAAGCTGTAAAATCATTTGCAAAGTGGCTTTACTCAATAGATTGATACAAGGCACAAAAAAATAACATAAAAACAAAAGTAAAAAAAAAAATACACAAAAAACCCCAGAAAATCAATGTTTGCATATATGTGTGTGACTAGCCAAGCTACTTCCAGGCTTATGATGGCATTTTGTCTAAATTTGGATTTTTTGCACATAGAACATGTACTGAAACAAAACACTCTGTAATGTTATTTTGACCTTTTTGTTTTAATAACAATGTAACGAATCTTTTACGATCGATTTGATTCAATCTCTATAAAGATTAAAATAACAAAAAATACGGCACTTCTCAGTGATAGAAACTTCGAATAGGCCCGAGCCACCTTGATCTAATTTAAGAGCAGATGTTTATAGCCCGATCCTTTGAGACACTTTATGTACTGGTCAGTTGTATTATAGATGACAATTAAAAGGTCTTTCCATCAATAAGAATATATTTTGATATGAAAATATTAAAATTCAGTCTAAAATGTCAGTTCCTATGGCTTTATGATGTATAGATATGAATTTTAAGCAAAGGTCATAATCTAAAACGTCAAATTAACCTATGACCTTGACCTCAATTTCAAGGTCACAACTGAGGATCTCAATTCAAAAGACCCTAGGTCTTTAATATGTTAATACTAGTATGTTATATCACTTTACACATAATTTTAGATATGATAGGGGCTAAAACTCCCATTTATTGTCTATACGAACCCTTTCAACCAAAATTATTAAGTTATGACATGTCGCAACTAACAATTTAGTAAAAATGATTTGTCGGTATCTATATAGGTTAATGAAAATGAGTGAAAATAAGCCAAAATCAAAATTTTGAATATGACCTTGACCTTTGACCTTGACCTTATTTTCAATTTTTTGGACCAAGGATCTGAAATCAAAAGACCCTAGGTCTCTATCACTTACGGTTTACAAGTTAGAAATGTATATCACTTATATCATATACATAAGGGGGGATAACTCTCATATGGAGTCTCCGGATAGCTTCGGTCAAAATAAATCAAATCATACTGAGGATATAACGAGCAATTTGGTAAAATAAATTTGTCGGTTTCTTATACGGTTGCGAATATTAAGTGATAACAAGAAAAACAGTGTTCGGGGAGATAACTCTTACACTGAAAAGATTTTGGTTACGCGGTGTCAGTTACAAAAGTGTAATAACTGTTCGATATCATATACCATATGTCTAAGCGACATCTTGCGAAACAAAAAAAAACAGCGAAGTAACAAAAAGTTGGCGGAAGAAAACAAATAATAATCAGAAGAAAACCAATAGGTCTTTCCACGGAAAAGTGGAAAGACCTAATGAAGTAACAAGTTGTCTTATTGAATTTGAAGTAACAAGTTAAATTGGAAATTATAATTGCGAACCTATATATTTATATTATACATGTACTGTTATGTGAATATGTATAAGATTAAAAATGTGAACATTAAATAGACTTAGTTGTGACCTACATAAACGTTACAAAATAGCTGGTTCCCTATGCCAACAGGCAATATTGATTACGATCCCGGATACATAGATCCGAAACAATGAATAGGTACAAAACGTACAAAATAAAGACCCGTTACATTAGTATTTTAATACAAATTTCGAATAAATTAAATTTACTAAGGGGTCATCCATAATTGTCAACCATTTTCCAAAGTGTACAAAACGTACACTTTTTCAGACCCCCCACCCTCCCTCAAAAAGTGTACATCAACCATTTTCAGATTTCAAGAGAGGAATCAATCATTCTTAATAAAAAGAAGATCCTGTTTATTATATTTTAGTTTAATATAGAAATTTGCATTGAAAAGAAACTGAAACATATCTGACTGTTTTATTTGATGACATCTATCTGTGATGCTTGTGTTTTGTTAGAATAAAGAGTTCAAAGATTAGTGTTTCCCCTATCACACAGTGGGAACTCCTATGAAAAGGGCACCTAGAGCATGCAAAAGATTAACAAAAGGGCACATAAACTATGCTAAGAATCAAAGAAAGGGAAATGCATGGTTATATTGCATTGGTAAAGTATGGACTGACAGTTGTTGATGGAATCAGAGCTAAAGACAGCAATCAATAAAAATGTAATGTTTTAAAACATTTTAAGTTTTTAAATTTCCCGCCTGTATTTCTATTTAAAAGGTCCCTGTAAATATGCCATTCATGGCACTATTATCGTGTATGTATATATACTGTAGCGTGTACATATATTGGATAATTTTTAAGGTTAAGGTTAAACTTCATATGGAGGTGCTCCTAATTAAAAGAGGCTTATACTAAGAAAAATAAGTTTACTTCCGTTTTATTGGTTTACTGTTTTGGAATACACCTTCGCTATTTAGTCCATTCCGGGAAAAACAGTCATTTATACAACTTCCTGTTTGGGTCACCGGCCGAAAAATGGAGGTCATCAGTAGTGAGCTGAGGGAGAAAAAACTTTAGAAAGTGATCATCAAGAAACTTTGATATAGTATGATCCACTTTTTTCGAAATTAAAATTGAAGTAAAAAAATATTTTGTTTGAAGTATTTACGGTAGTTTAAACAGGTCTCATTAAAAAGTATCATGCATGGTGCATTGTTTAAACAGGGTCCCAGATAGCTTCAACTGGATGAAAAAGTTGTGTAATTTTAGAACTTATCCGGAATGGAATAAATAGCGATTAGGTGTATACATTACAAGGAAATTAATCGACGGACCAGTTTAAAATCTTTTCACAAAATGGCGTCTTGTCAAAATCAAAACATTCAAAGAATTTAGTGTTTCCTTCAGTTTTGTTTATTAAACAGAGTGAAACGATTTATAATAAAGCAGGTGAAATTGACAATCGGGGGTACTGAGAAGTGCTTGCGAACTTTTTTTTAATTTTTTTTTACAAGTTTACATTTTTGAAAGATTTAGTTTTCATATGATTTGATCTTTTAATCGTTCAATCCGGATTGAGGAGAATTATGATATCGAAATAAATATCATCAAGTGAAAATAATAAAGAAGAAATAAGAAGAGAAACACACCCAAGCCAATTCTCGATTTTATACATCGACCTTCCCTACGGAAAAGAAATAAATTCTGGAAATAAAAAATAAAAAAAGCGTACGGTTAAAAATGTTGATTTTTTAACCCCCTCCCCCCAAGTGTACGTTTTGTACACTTTGGAAAATGGTTGACAATTATGGATGACCCCTAAAGTACAAACAGTTTTTAATTCTCTTTTATAAAGTGTAATTTAAAACTTGTTGTAATAAGGTGAGCCAAGGCTCCATGTTTTAAAGGCTGTTCCTTGACCTATAATGGTTTACTTTTTATAAATTGTTACTTGGATGGAGAGTTGTCTCATAAGCCTCGGTCAAACCTTACCGGATAGCTCGAACGGACGCCTAACGGATAACTTTTGTTCAATCCGTTCATGTCCGTTAGACGTCCGTTTTTATCCGTTAGACGTCCGTCCATGTCCGTTGCATGTCGTTTAAGCGTACGTTTTATCCGCCGACGTCCGTTCTGTCCGGTGGAAAATTTTGAGCATGTTCAAAACTTTGAACGGACGTCCAACGGATAAAATGTCCGTCGAACGTCCGTTAGGCGTCCGTTTTGTACGGTACTCGTCCGTTTCGTTTCTGTTTTGTATCCGTTACGTGTCCGTTATACATCCGTTGGAGGCCTGGAAGATAAATTCACCAACGGACTTCTACCGGACTTTTAACGGATAAAACGGATGTTGAACGGATGAGAAACGGACTTCTACCGGACGTATAACGGATAAAACGGATGATGAACGGATCTGAAACGGATAAATGCCAATTAAAAAATTAGAAATGCCAATTATTGGTATGGCAGATTTCTTAAGGTTCATGAATTCTTATTATTCATAATCGATCTTAGAGTATAGGCACGCCTTCACTATCAAGCAGTTCTTATTCAGGCCAGACACTGCTCTTTGGCGGAATTTTTGAAGAACAAACCAAAACCAGTTACACAGAAATATTTTGAATATTTATTCGATTCACATGTATTATTATTGTCGGGGACTCGCCTTTGATTTTTCCGTATATCTTGTTCATCCGTTTTATCCGGTACGCTTCCGTTAGGTGTCCGTTTTATGCGGTACTCGTCCGTTGGATGTACGTTCGACATCCGTTCTGTCCGGTACGTGTCCGTTTCTCGTACGTTGCATATCCGGTGTGTGTCCGTTATGCATGCGTTAAACGTCCGTTTTATTCGGTCAGTACATCAACGGACTCCCAACGGATAACAATTTTGTCAACGGACAACTTTTATTTTCATCCGTTAGGCGTCCGTTCGTGCTATCCGGTAAGGTGTGACCGAGGCTATAGGCACTCATCAATTTATATTTTATCAATTTTATATGTAGTTTCAAATATTGTTTTCACTTTTCAAATGATGACTTAAAACTTCTTAAAAAATTAAGTAGGATGTGTCTGGGATTTTTGTCTGTTCCTAGTACAGACGAATGCACTTTATTTCTTTAAATCCTATTATGAAGCTTGTATTCGTATTGAACCTGCAATATTTTACAGTTGTTGACACATTTATGTCAACACAAGCGTTGAAAATAAGATACAAGGAGAGAAGGAGTCTCGACTTTATAAAAATAAAAAGGTGTAGTAAAATTGCCAATTAATTTAGATAATTCTCAGATTGCAGAGACTGACGGCCCCCAAATGACAAATGTCAAACAATGGAATGCTAACGAGAAAAATAATGACATGATTCCTGTAAAAAAAAACTATAAACGAAAAAAAAGATATACAAATGTACTGCAATATACGACAACCATTGAATAAGAGACTCCTGACTATGGACAGCCTAATATACAGATATGACCAGGTTAACATGTTTGCTTGGGCCAAAACCCATACCGAACATGCAACAGTGGTGTAACATGCAGTACAACGTAATAACAAATGAACAGTTAAAAATGCGTGTTTCTCACAATGACATTTAACTTCCATAAGCCTTGAATTGTCGTGGCGGGTGAGTCATAGAATACTGTCGTCAACACTCTAACAAAACAATGTACATGTTTTCTTAGGTGTAACGGGAGTCAACAGCAAAGATATTATTTCTAATAAAACAATGTACATGTTTTCTGTTATATAGATACCATGGATAAGCGTTGATTCTTAAAAATGAGCCCGCAGTTCCTTACTCAAAATATCCGGGCTCATGGTTTCTTTTTCAAAAATCAACGCTTATCCATTATATCTACAAATGTATACCACTTAATTTGTACTGTTGTTTGGTGGTAAGTTATCTCATTGGCAATCATCCAACATCTCCTTATTTTGATATATAACCATGTGTATCTAAGTTGAAACAAATGCAGAGTAAAAGCGTTTTAACGAAGTAATTGATATAATTTCAGATCATGGATTTAGCAAAAGGCCTTGCAACAAGTGGCGTGAAGATAGCATCTGAATTTTGGAAACCACAACGCACACTTCATGTTTCAAATACACCACCATGTTTCCGAGAACCGGGTATCCTTAAAGGATATAGATTAACCAACCAAAGCTGGTTTTACTATGCAAAGAGCATTTTTTATATCCACAACGAAACGTTCAATATATGGACACACTTGATTGCCTTTTTTATTTTGTGGTCAACTCTTGCAAGATATGCATTTATTTATGACTTTTGGACAGATAAGCGATCTTGGCCAATACTTGTATTTTGTATATGCTGCCTTGTGTCAACTGGTGTAAGTACTATAGCTCACATATGGCATTCCAAATCGCCAAATATTCACTATACCGTGTTTTTATTTGACTACGTCGGAGCATCATTGTACGGATTTGGATCCGGAATTCTTGCCTTGTATACGTTCTCCGACGACAAAACATACGAAAATGTTGAAGCACCTACGTTTATTTTGATTTGGTTTTATGCCTGGTTCGATTGTCTCACCATGTGCGCTACCAAAGTGTTTTTGGACGAAAACTCATTGAAAAGAAAATGCTCTGTCGTAGGAGTTTTCATTTTGTATGGATTTGTGGTAACTATTCCTGTAGGACATCGCTACTGGACATGTTATTACGATATCAACTGTAGTCTTACATCACTCAATTACATTTCTGTACTTTACCTTATGTTTGTACTACAGGGATTCACCTTTGGAAGTCATTTACCGGAGCTTATTTTGCCGGGTGCTTTCGATATTCTCGGGCAAAGTCATCAGTGGTTTCACATAGTTTCTACTGCGACACAAGTACTTCAAATACACACCGCTCATTTCGAAATAACACATCGAAAATCGAACCACGGAAACCCAGACCTAAATTTTTTGATACTTGCAACACTTTTATTAGCCATATGTCAGATTATATCATTATTGGTTATCCGAAGGTTCCTTCCAACTAAAGATAAAAGAGAGTAATATGATAGTCTTCTCTGTCGCCTTCTATATGATACATTTGGTTTTTTAATATCGTCAATTTCAAATCACTCTACCATAAAAACAAATGAAGCATATTAAACTAGCGCACAGTCCATGCACTTATATTTAACACTTAGCTTTGCGTTCTTGTTATTAACTATGCATTAAATTATTTATTTGTTTCTTATGTAATCGGTCATAACGACCATTTTATACGTTACGCAAAAAGATGGAACGACATGAAATAAAATTAGTATTTACACAGACATGCAATACAGTTAGTTTTATATAACACTTAATATCCTGAATAAAACATGTTCTCAATCTGATTGAAAAACAGATCCTATGGCCTAAGCAAACAGTTACCTGTATTCTAATGAGATCAAATGTTAATCGAATTATCTATTTCCTGACCTGTTGGTTTTATTTGTTTAATCAACGTGTAGCCTGTTGGAGTTCAGTCTTACTTGTCTCTGAATTTTCATTGTGACGTCACGAAAAAAGGCGACCATGCCTGATGACATTTCTTGAAAGAACACATCGTTTTGCAAATCATTTGAAAAGAAGGTTAAATTAATATGATGGTCTGTAATCGTATAAAAATGCGTATAAACACATATTTTACCACCAAATCCGTGTATTACGACATTTCTCGACTCTCGAAGTTAGATTCTAAATATTTTTAAAAAGTCGACGAGTCTTGCGTTTTAATTTTAAATTTGTAATTTGAACTGTTTCTGGGGTCGAAAAATATTATCTAGTTCGATGAAGTGGTAGAAAATAAAATAGCAAATACTGAATACCGAATTTTTATATAAATGCGAGATACTTTATCTACTTTTTGTACTTTTAGTTTACGCCTTTTTTTTTGCGGTTATGCAGCATTAAGCAATCACCAATGCATAATTTTTGTTTACATGTCATAGACATGATAAAATCACAACTTTGAATGCCCCTTAAAAACATTTGGATGTTTAAGTCTTATCAAGATGTCGATATCTATACGGTGTCGATGAATACACTCCTAACATGGCACTCTCTACTCGGTAAAGATGACAATTTGAAACAATGAAATATTACATATCAAGCCGAACAAATAATTGCTGAATTGTAATCAATGTATGTTTCTTTGTAAAAATATTTAAACGAAGCAAGCATATGGTTACTGCTCCATATCACTGTATTAAAAACATTTGTTTTCTCGATTTTACAGCGTTGGCATGGTACTTAGTTGATAACTGTGTAGACAGGTCAAATATGGTTCCATGTGTATACTATTGTATGTGTGAATCCATCGGATGTGAACTGATATACATTTTTAAACTTTCAAACATTATGGACATTAAGTTTAACTTGATGTTAATAGGCTCGAGCTTAGATCGATATTTTGTGTTTTTGTCTAATATGAGTAGTTTGTGGCTCCGTCGCATCCTCAAATTAACTGTCATTACATTTCGCTTTATTGTTCATTGAATGTCATCGGTTGATGTTTGTGATATCAATTTGTTTATCATTTTAACATGAATAAGAATGTTTGATTCTTTTGAAACATTTAGCTTTTATTTATACTGATCTTTGTGTACTGGTGCTCATTGTTGAATGACCTTTAGTTGTTTACATCTTCGTACATGTACCTGTCTGATGGTAAGTTGGGATTTTTAGAAATCGTACAACATATTCCTTATTCAAACAGTTATAAATTACGACTTCTAAACAGATGTTAAAAAACCTATTGTATATGGTACAGTTGACAACTGTAGCAGATGGACATTTGGAACATACTCTTCTTACGACTTGTTCCGTTATTCGTATGAAGCATAATTCATACCAGGATGCTCAAGAAAATGTCAAGAAAGTAACATTTAACTACAGTTTTTTTTATTTTAATAACATATACATGTACATATGTTAACAATATTTACATTCTGCTCTGTCATTTACTCAGATATGTGGTTTTCACTTTTTATATAGTTACCTTAACTATCATGTCATCGTTCTACTTCTTACCCAAAGTGATAGTTATACTCGTGTTTATAAAATTGCAGGAGAGATATCTTAAAAAGTAAAATCACAAAAATACTGATATCAGAGGAGAACCCAATCGGAAAGTCCATAATCACATGGCAAAATCAAATGACAAAACCCAGGTTGGTGTTGCCATGTCTGAATTTGAAAAAAAAACCCGAAAACACTTTATTAGTCAACTATTTAATGCAATACATGTGATATCAAAATATTAGATTTACAAAAGAGAAATGCCTCTTTTTTAAAGGTACACAAAGAACGTTAACATTAGCTATTGGTATGTTTACATGCAATGCTATATAAGTTTTCGTGTATCAAAAGTAATTACTTTTCAGTTATGCACAATTTTTCAAAACAAATATCTTTAACAATATAAATATACAAACAGTACTCTTGAAAAATATGAATACTTAATGTAACACATACAAAACATCCCAAAGTGTAAAGCATTCAATGCATATTCATTGTTTTGTAACATTAATTAAATCTCATACAAAGGTCAATGTTCAATCTAGACTGGTTATTTGTCTTTCATCTATTTATCGCGATCATGTTTCCCGTATGTTGAAAACAGTAAAATCACTAAACTACTGAACTCCGAGGAAAATTCTAAACAAAGAGTCCATAATCAACTGGCAAAATCAAATGATAAAACACATCAAACGTATGGACAACAACTGTCATATACCTCACTTTGTAC
This sequence comes from Mytilus edulis, assembly GCA_019925275.1. Taxonomy (NCBI): domain Eukaryota; kingdom Metazoa; phylum Mollusca; class Bivalvia; order Mytilida; family Mytilidae; genus Mytilus; species Mytilus edulis. The sequence continues at coordinate 35,660,061 of CM034361.1, read as the reverse complement.
GGGTATTTTCCAATGTAAAAAATGGTGGATTATACCTGGTTTTAAAGCGCTAAACCGCTCACTTGTATGACAGTCGGATCAGGAAAGGGGAGATTAAGGCATCCGTAATTCTAATTTCATAAACAGACGAATAAGGCAAACGAAGGTTTCTATTAAACAAAAACTAAATGAAACGCATTAACTCCAAAAAGGAGCGAGATTATGTGCGTCTTCTGTTATGCATCCACCATTCACCGTGTGCAAATCCACATCCGGTCAGAATGTCGGGATCGGGAAGAGTATACAATCGGTAAAATTACAGATTATACGATTATTCTGGTATCTAAATAAACAAGACTGTAAAAACGTTTCACTTAGAAGTAAAATCACAAAAATAATGAACTCCGAGGAAAAGTACCTAATCGAATAGCAAAAATCAAATGATAAAACACATCAAACGAATGACTGATGAGACACAACCATTTTGCACCGTTCAACAAATTTGTGATAGTGACCGTAAATTTTATCGTCGATTTCAGTTCTCCTGCCACAAAACTTTGTGTTTGAGCAGGGTTTGTTAATAGAGAACACCCCTGATAATAAGTCCGTATTGTGAACACATAACAGCCATCCTTCCACAAAACTTTTTTGAAGCAGTTTTTGTTACAGGAGTACACCTCTGATAAAAAATAGTCCGTATTGTGTAAACATAATGAGCGTAACATATCAGTTGAGGTATATTAATGGCACACGACGAGGCAGATGGTATGATACTACAGATATATGGAAAGTTGACAATCGGAAAGTTGAAATATGCAAGTATGTCATAGCTTCTAGTGTGAAGTCGTCCATGTGTGTCAATATCGAGAAGAAACATCAAGGAATGAACCAGTTCTAGTTTTGGTAGCTTCGATCTTTTATTAAATAGTTCACGGGGATGTACGAGATACAATCATTTACTGGATATAGGTTATTGATTGATATAGGACTGTCATCATCAACACCTCTTAAAATGAGTAGAGAACTTTGTAATATGTAAAAAAGGTTTTGAGTGAATATCGTTTCTGCTTTATAACAAAAACAAATCGGTCAGTACGGGTGCACAATATTGAAATAACGTTTATTAGAAATATCAAACCAATATGTCCATAACTATTCCTGGATTTTGATGTCATGATATCATCATCATCGATGTATTTGATTTTTGGAGTTCGTGCGGTTCACAAAGAATGATTTTTTAAACCTTATGAATGTAGTGTATCATACAATTGCTTAAAGAGAATATAGTAGTGTATAAATCTAAATGTATTGATATAAAAGCAAAATTTAAATTTTGTAGTACAGGAGAGAACCAGTTTATATATCTTAAAGGCATTTGCTTTTTGATAAGATTATATGAAAAATACTATTTGAATGAATAAAGAGAATGCTTTTCGCAAGACAGCAAGCTATCTGAATACGTAGTAGACCAAAGCAAATATTTGTATTTTTGTTGTTGTCATATTCCATATATTTCAGTTGTACAGCTTGTCAGACGTAACCTACAAAAGAACAATAACACAACGTAACATATGACTAGATACATGTGTATTTGAAGAAAATTTTTTTTTTTGTCATTAAGTCAGCATGTGTTGAAAAGAGCCAAAACACAAGTCGCAAATGAAACATTGAAGATTAATGAAGAACTGATGTTGAGAAATCTAATTTCGTATCACAAAAGATTTGTCCCATTTCGAGAAGATCTAGATATTTTTAAAGATGAATAGTAAAGTGAAGGGAATAAATAATAATCATAACTGTCAGTGTTCTCATGGAAGTGGAAAACAACTAAGGGAAATACAAACCATATGACAAATGAAGATACAAGAAAATGTCTTACTCGTTAAAAAATAATATACTGTTTGAGCGCACTTCACTATCAAGTATTGCAAACAAATCATCAAGTTTTGTAAACATCTTTGTACTTATTATCATAAACTGATAAAATAGCAAGGTAAACACAAAAATAGTAACTAGTATTTGATCGTCAATTGAATAGCAGCATAGCCTGAGGGTTTAATGTTGTTGTAAATTAAAAGCACCAGCGAGCCTGAATCGCTCCTCTAGAAAACATAATGTCATGATGACTTTTCCGTAAAATTGACTAACAACTTATTTCAAAATCTTATAGTTTTAAAGTTGATAGTATTTTTTTTTAATACACTTCATAGTGAGTATCGTACCAATAAAAGTTTCAACGTCAAGTGTTTAATGCAATTTAAACCATTGTGGTGACGTCAGCCTATTCATTTACCGTGGATTCTTTTTCTAGAATCAACGCTTTCTAAATCTGTCGCTGAAATGGACTCACCGCTTTATACTCTTTTGTTTCCTTTGTGTGCCTAATTACATTAAGTTTGAATTGACTAATTTGCTGATTTCTGTTCACTAATGGAATTGTTTTAAAAACTAACCTTTAATTTTTGTTATTTCTATATGCCTTCACTGGGAATCGAACCCGTCCATGAATTCTGTAACGTGTTACTGACATCAACATATCGACGAAACCTCTGGGCTACCAATCGGTTACGATAAAAATGTCTATTTTATACATATAAATGAATATATGATATACATTATACATCGGTACAACAGACACACAGGGCTTGTGCCTTTATATATACATAAAAGGCAAACGTATAGTATGAATTGGTAGCCACGAGGTTTCATGGTCAAGATAAATGATTAAAGGTACGGATTTGTCTGTTTAGGTTCGAATCCCTGAATTCTCTTTGCTATCCTTTTTCTCTAGTTTTCCAGTTTTTGATCTTGTTTTGTATGTTATTGTTGATATTTTGTGTAATAAAAGCGATTTTGGTCGTTTATTATCGAATTACTGTTGGCTATTCCACATGTTTGAAACAAAAATGACTACATTCTATTTGTCCATTTTTGTTTTATAAATTAATATAATATGATTTCATCTGTTTTAATACATAATTTAAGAACTGTTAATTCGCAAATTTCTATGCTAGAAAATCGTGATGTTCCTTGAATTAGGATTTTTGTTAGAAATTTCGGAAACATACTTATTATATGCACTATATATATAGTTCTTTGTCGGGTTGTTTTCCCTTATATACTCATGATACTTGTTCCATGGACATAATAGATTTATATCATGTTATATAGCGTATGTACACTGTATTTGTAAATTGATGTTCATAAAAGATTGATTGATAGGTGTTTCATCCCACTGTTGGTAATATACATGTACATGTTCATATCGCTAGATGGAATAGAATTTTTAGATATAATCATTTTATATTTACATGTACTACAATGTCAATAGAATATTCCAGTTTTGCATGTTAGATATATATCATGTACATACATTGTAGTTTAGGTTGAACATGTTTATTTTCAATAGAATGTGATTTTTATATTTATACTTTTTATTCAATTTAATTTAATGTATTTATTCTCAAAGAACATCTTTTATAGATACAATATGTATATACTTTTTATTTAGATCATTTATTCATTCAATAGAATATGAAATTTATTTATTATTAGAGATATATATATTTGATGTACACATTATACATGTATTTGTTCATTAAAATTAGATTTTTAGATACATACAATTTATGTAAACTAAATACAATGTTGCATGTTGGTAAAAGACCAATTTATATTACTTTTAAACCATGTATTTGGTCAATAGATGTTAGTAACAGACCACGGTTTTGGTCAATACATGTATATGTATATTATAATATATTAACCATGTATTAGGTCCATGAGGTTGGTAACCGACTATGTTTTGTTTAATAGAATAATATTGTTATGTATGATATGTATTTGTTCAAAAGAATATGAATTGATTTATAAAGATATGTACTTTTTATGAACAGAATCTATTTTTATTGGTTTTTGGTCGTTTGATATTATATTATAGTAACAGACCATGTATTTGGTAATTATATATTACGTAGACCATGATTTTGGTCAATAGATATTAGTAACATACCATGTATTTGGTCATTATATGTGACGTAGACCATGGTTTTGGTCGTTTTGGTATTATATATTATAGTAACAGACCATGTATTTGGTCATTATATGTTACGTAGACCATGGTTTTGGTCATTTGATATTATTATAGTAACAGACCATGTATTTGGTTATTATATGTTATGTAGAGACCATGGTTTTGGTCGTTTGATATTATATATTATTGTAACAGACCATGTATTTGGTCATTATATGTTATGTAGAGACCATGGTTTTGGTCGTTTGATATTATTATAGTAACAGACCATGTATTTTGTCATTATATGTTATGTAGAGACCATGGTTTTGGTCGTTTGATATTATATATTATTGTAACAGACCATGTATTTGGTCATTATATGTTATGTAGAGACCATGGTTTTGGTCGTTTGATATTGTTATAGTAACAGACTATGTTTTTTGGTCATTATATGTTACGTAGACCATGGTTTTGGTCGTTTGGTATTATATATTATAGTAACAGACCATGTATTTGGTCATTATATGTTACGTAGACCATGGTTTTGGTCATTTGATATTATTATAGTAACAGATCATGTATTTGGTCATTATATGTTACGTAGACCTTGGTTTTGGTCATTTTATATTATTATAGTAACAGACCATGTATTTTGGTCATTATATGTTACGTAGACCATGGTTTTGGTCGTTTGGTATTATATATTATAGTAACAGACCATGTATTTGGTCATTATATGTTACGTAGACCATGGTTTTGGTCATTTGATATTATTATAGTAACAGACCATGTATTTGGTCATTATATGTTACGTAGACCATGGTTTTGGTCATTTGATATTATTATAGTAACAGACAATGTATTTGGTCATTATATGTTACGTAGATACCATGGTTTTGGTCATTTGATATTATTATAGTAACAGACCATGTATTTGGTCATTATATGTTACGTAGACCATGGTTTTGGTCAATAGATATTACTTTTAGACCATGTATTTGGTCAATAGATTTTACTTTTAGACCATGTATTTGGTCAATAGATATTAGTAACAGACCATGGTTTTGGTCATTAATTGTTTAGTTTAGACCATTGTTTTGGTAGTTTTATATTATATATTATAGTAACAGACCATGGTTTTGGTCATTATATGTTACGTAGAACATGGTTTTGGTCAATAAATTTTAGTAACAGACAATGTATTTGGTCATTATACTGTTTTGGTCATTATATGTTATGTATAGACCATGCTTTTGGTCATTTGAATGATGTAACAAACCATGATTTAGGTCATTATATGTCACATACGACCATGGTTTTGGTCATAAGATATTTGTAACAGACCATGTATTTGGTCATTAAGTATGTGTTACAGAGATCATGTATTTGGTTAATAGATGTTGATAACAGATCATGTATTTGGTTTATATATTATTTACAGACCGTGTATTTGGTCAAAAGCTGTTGGTAACAAACCATGATTTTGGTCAATATATATCATGTATATTACTTTAAGACCATGTATTTGGTCAATAGATTTTAAAAACAGACCCTTAATTTGGTATATATAACTTTTAGACTTTATTTTGGTCAATAGAATATAATTTTAAGTTATATAAATTCTGTGTATGTATTTTTTGTTCAATAGAATATGATTAAATGTATATTAAGTTTATGTAGACCTAACATTTGTGTATAGAATATGATTTTTAAAATCAAACATGACCAGTTTACTTTAACCCCGTATTTGTTCATTAGAATATGATTTTTAGATATATACATTTTAGATAGACATTGCAGTTGTTCAATATATTATGATGTTTAGATACAAGCATGACCTTTTTATGTGAATCATGTTTTGTTTAATAGAAAATGAATTTAAGATATCTATACATTTTATGTAAACCATATTTTTTTTAAAGAGTGTACAATTTATGTAGACAATGTATTTGTTAAATAGTATTTATATTTTATGTGTAAACATCAATACAATATGATTTTTAGATATATAGTAATAATATACATTGTACATATACATTTGATGTAAACCATGTATTTGTTGATTTTGTTCAATAGATGTTGCTTTTAGACCATGTATTTAGTTAATACAGATGAACTACAATAAAATACCATATATTTATTGATAGACTTTACTTTTCATAGAACATGTATTTGGTCAAATAAAGTTGATGCCCAGTTATGCATTCAATATAAACCCTGTATTTGGGCAACAGAATTTGATGTTTGCATACATTTTTTAAAATGAACCTTTTCTTATAAACCATATTTTTGGTTAGTAGAATTTCATTATCAGATATACACAACACATAGAAACATATATTTGATCATAAATGTTTCATATGGACAATAGATCAAAATATAAGGAATATAGCTTTAAAAATTTGTACAGCTGAGAGATGCTGGTCTGAGTTACAGTTATGCTGCAATGATAAAATGCTTTAAAAGAGACTCCAATAGACAATGTTTTGACATTTCTAATATAATTACCTGCATGGGCCGGTAGTTAGTTTTTGAACCTTTTTGTTTTTGTTTTCAAAAGTTCTACATAAAGTAAGCCTTTCATAAAAATTATTTTTATGCACAAAATATGAATGTGTCATAGCAGTAGGATATCATGCTAGTTTAAATAAACTTAACTGCTGGGGCCGTTAGGTCATTATTACAAAATGAATGCTTGATTTAATCTCTCATTCAGATATTTGCTTATATGTCTTGCTCATTTATTTGTTTTGTTTAGGTGAAAACAGTCTTTTATTGAAGTTTGATATTGTAATATATATATAATCACTGAAAATATTGTTGACAAGGACATTGTCTCATTGTTATTTTGCAGAACTTGCTTGGGCTGGTACTGTATTGCAACTTATTTATAGGTTTTTCAAATATTCTTAATCACATTCAGTATTTTCACTGTTAATTACAAACATAGATTGAGCTTGAACTAATATAGCTAATATGAGAAATTGAACATCTTGCGAAGGCATAAATAACTTGTTAAACATCAAATATGACGAACAGTTCTGAATTTTGCCAAGTGCTTGGCCTTTGTGGGGTAGGAAAGATTTATTTTATTGCATCTTTCTGGTGGCTTAGTTGACCCCTTCCTAGGCCAAGCTATTGTATTCTGTATTATTTTATTATCGTTTTATGTTTTGCATTCATTATTATCAGAGACATATAATACATTATATGTCTCTGTTATTATCTTGTTGGAAAATGTATATGTATATATTATATATTGTTTATTTTTGTATGAGAAACATTTTTACTCTGAATAAGTAAAAATATTGCAATTCAACTTCTTGTTTCTCTTTTCATTTATGCATTGCCCAAATGGTCCAATAAATGTTAAATACATGAGATGCTCGCCGATTCATTCAAGTGAAAGGTAAACCTCTCGTTGTTTGTTTGGGTTGAAGGAGGAAAGCATAAAGGCAAGTTATTTTAATAACTTATTTTATGCAAACGACAAAAACCATTAATTCATTTCTTTTTGATTATTTTCATAATCCTTTGGGGAACCCTGCATTACACTCTTTTGACTGGATGCCCATTGGTTAGTTTCTTCACTATGTATCTTATTACACTTTCTTGCTTATCTACAGATCAATAGTTTTGTAAACAAGATTTTTATTTTGAGATTTTATAAACTTTCCCACCCTCCTTCCCCTTTTCAACACCTTTAGCTTTTTATTTAAGATATTGGTTAGATGTTCATATATATTTTGGTCGATTACAAATGTATTTTAGTAATAACGCCACTTTATTAAGTTTGTTGGCTACCATCTTCATTTTTGTATGCTTATGTAGCATGTGTTACATATATCATTTTATATCTTTATATGGCTTAGTTGACCCCTTCCTAGGCCAAGCTATTGTATTCTGTATTATTTTATTATCGTTTTATGTTTTGCATTCATTATTATCAGAGACATATAATACATTATATGTCTCTGTTATTATCTTGTTGGAAAATGTATATGTATATATTATATATTGTTTATTTTTGTATGAGAAACATTTTTACTCTGAATAAGTAAAAATATTGCAATTCAACTTCTTGTTTCTCTTTTCATTTATGCATTGCCCAAATGGTCCAATAAATGTTAAATACATGAGATGCTCGCCGATTCATTCAAGTGAAAGGTAAACCTCTCGTTGTTTGTTTGGGTTGAAGGAGGAAAGCATAAATGCACTATATATATGTTCTTTGTCGGGTTGTTTTCCCTTTGACACATTCTTATACATTTTCAATTTTAGTAGAAATAAGTTCGAATATATCTTATTTTGTAAAAACAGATAACATTCAGATGCCTTATAGTATGAAGATCTTTAAAGGTAGACGTGTTGTGTTATAATATATTTGTATTTTTTTTAAAAACATTTGATTGTGATATTTAATTTATTGTAATGGATCGTTTGACACGATTACATAAAATTGAGAATGGAAATGGGGAATGTGTCAAAGAGACAACAACCCGACCAAATAAAAAACAACAACAGCAGAGGGTCACCAACAGGTCTTCAATGTAGCGAGAAATTCCCGCACCCGGAGGCGTCCTTCAGCTGGCCCCTAAACAAATATATACTAGTCCAGTGATAATGAACGCCATACTAATTTCCAAATTGTACACAAGAAACTAAATTTAAAATAATACAAGACTAACAAAGGCCAGAGGCTCCTGACTTGGGACAGGCGCAAAAATGCGGCGGGGTTAAACATGTTTGTGAGATCTCAACCCTCCCCCTATACCTCTAACCAATGTAGTAAAGTAAACGTAAACAATACGCACATTAAAATTCAGTTCAAGAGAAATCCGAGTCTGATGTCAGAAGATGTAACCAAAGAAAATAAACAAAATGACAATAATACATAAATAACAACAGACTACTAGCAGTTAACTGACATGCCAGCTCCAGACTTCAATTAAACTGACTGAAAGATTATGATTTCATCATATGAACATCAGGCACATTCCTTCCCGTTAGGGGTTTAGTATCATACCATCATAACATATATGAGAAGAACATAACCCGTGTCATGCCAACAACTGTATTTTAGAATAAATGTGTTTAGTTCCGATGCAAAGACCTTATCAGTGACTCAATATTAACGCCAAAATATGCAATCTTTAATGACTTGACAACAGTATCGTAATTATATCCCTTCTTAATAAGTCTATTCAAAGGTTTTGTAAGTTTCTGAGGTGAATACTGACACCTTTGTGCTTTATAAAGAATATTACCATAAAAAATTGGATGTGAAATACCTGAACGTATTAGAAGTCTGCATGTTGAGCTATATTTACGAATGATGTCTTTATACCGATGATAAAATTTAGTAAATGTTTTGACTAGTTTGTGATATCGAAAACCCTGGTGTAATAATTTTTCAGTAATACATAAATTTCTCTCGTTAAAATCGAAAACATTGTTACATACACGAGCGAATCGTACAAGTTGAGATATATAAACACCGTAAGATGGTGACAAGGGAACGTCACCATCTAAAAACGGATAATTAACGATAGGAAATGAAAAATCATCCTTTTATCATAAATTTTAGTATTCAGCTTTCCATTAGTGATATAGATATCAAGATCAAGAAAAGGGCAGTGGTCATTGTTAGTATTAGCTTTATTTAAAGTAAGTTCAACAGGATAAATTTCATTAATATACATACTGAAGTCGTCATTATTGAGAGCCAAAATATCATCCAAATATCTAAAAGTATTATTAAATTTGTTTATCAGATGTTGTTTCGATGGGTCTTTGCTTATTTTTGTCATAAATTGTAACTCATAACAATACAAAAACAGGTCCGCAATAAGTGGTGCACAGTTAGTCCCATTGGAATTTCGATAATCTGACGATATACGGAATCTCCAAAGCGAACAAAAATGTTATCTAGTAAAAATTCAAAGGCATATATAGTATCAAAGCATGTCCAATTAACATAGTTTTTTTGTTTATTGCTACTAAAAAATGACCTAAAAGAGTTTGAACATATATATTCACATTCTGATTTTTTGAATGCCCATTTAATTAGGTGTGTGAATTTTTTCTTAATGAGAATGTGAGGCAATGTGGTATACAGGGTAGAAAAATCAAAACTTTGAATGGTTATTTAAACTCACTTACAATACCTTCTAATTAAGAATAGGCGTTAATTTTTAAAAGGCATTAACACAATAGTTTAAGTTATAGATACAATGGATAAGCGTTGATTCATGAAAAACAAACCATTCGCCCTCCGGGCTCATGGTTTCTTTTTCAAGAATCAACGCTTATCCATTGTATCTATATCACATAATGGAATTTGAAGCGTCTGTTTTTAATACAAGCAAAGGGTTTAGCTAGCTATAAAACCAGGTTCAATCAAACATTTTCTACATAAGAAAATGCCTGTGCCAGGTAGGGAATAAGACGATTGTTACACATTTGTTTGATGTGTTTGAGCTTTTGATTTTGTCATTTGTTTAGGGACTTTCCGTTGTTAATTTTCCTTGAACTTCGGTATTTTTGCTAATTATCTTTTTTATGGAAAATGCTGGATATCGAAATGGACATTTTTAATGTTATTGGTCGCTAGGAAATTTAAAGAGTCATTGAAAATGTAAGTTTACCTATTTCAACATAAATTCCAAAATGTCTGCCTACGAACATGTCGTTGGCAGGAAAGAATTATTTCTTGAATTACCAGTTATTCTTCCAAGCAAGCTATAACATAGTCATCCCAAGATTCAGCCACAAATTGTCTTCTGGGGTTTAAATTAATTGATTTAGAGATATCAGATGACAATGATTCTGAAAAATGTGTACGATCGACGGACGACAATTGATAGCAAAGTTCTTTGGACAGATGAGATAAAAATCACTTTATCAAACAATTAGAATGGCTTACATTTTACAAACTGCTGCGAGAAGCATTGTGTTACATACTGCTGGTAAGAAGGATGCTTGGTACAAGTCGCCGAAAATTCAAAAGTCTGGAAAGAGAGTTAAAATGTCATCGTAATTTCAGCTAAATCTATGCATTAACTATTACAGGATGACAATGTAAGGCAAAAGTCTGTAAAGAGATTTAAAATTGTCATCGTAATTTCAGCTAAATCTATACGTTAACCATTATAGGATGACACTGTTTTGTAAAGAAAAACCTTTGTGAAAAACAGAAGGAAAAATTAAGGCTAGCAGACGTTTCTCTTAAATATTGATTTTTAAGCTATGTTTCTCTCATACAAACAATTGATATTACTGGTAAGTTAAAAGTAACATCTTAACTTACAGTTTATATAAAAAAAAAACATAACATACCCGCATAGAAAGTAAATAGATACACACATTTAAAGAAACCTGGTATCTTATACTACTTAAACTGTACAACTGATGATGTATCTTATTAAAAGTACTATAACATGTAATATCACCACGATCACACATCAAGTAAAAATTCAGTCGGCTAATTAAGATATGTAATATACCCATTGGTGGCCTTGATCTGTTTTCTGTACTTTGGTTGGGTGCTTTGTAACTTTGTGACAAATTCACCGTTTCCATCTTCTACTACGTTTCAAACAGTTTATACTACTTTTTTACATTATAGATGTCAATAACCTTCCTTGAGGCATGTTTTTGCGATACGGACGGATATGGTTAAAGGTTTCTCTATGTGTTATATTTTCGCTTGAGTGTAAATACTTTATATCCTTTCGTTGAAATAGATACAACAGAAAATCACTGCATTCTAGCTACTAGTACGCAAATTATGACGTGTCATTAAATTTAAAATAAATCAGCCAAGAACAAAGGACATAAAGTGGCACACGTTCATTACCGAGTAACTTTTTAATGTGCAGTTAGATGTGGCCAGTGTGTTCAATTCAACAGTAAATATTCCCTGCAGCTACTCAATGCACAGCTATCTGAAAACTTACTTAAAAGACCTGCAAACATGTTGTCTAAATTGAAGATGTCATGGAAATTTTAGATTGCGAAATTGTCATTAGAAGAATATGCAGCATATCTTCTCTAACTAATGTACGTAAACATTAGAGCCTGGACAAATTTAAGGGGTACTGTAACGCCATAATACTGGGAATTTAACAATAGGAAAACCGAAGTAGCATTCGTATAAAATTTATTTAGATTATGAAAAAACTGTTCTACCTCCTCTTTCATCTTGGAAACCACATCGGAAAAGAAAGGCAAAAATCTGTGGTGCACTAAAAAGACCTTGTCATTTCTTTGTGGAACACTTGTTGGATATTTGCGGAAACATTAGAAGATCCGATATGATATGCTATAGAAATTAGCATAAAAATGCATGGCTCCTAGCGTCAAAACATATGATGTACAAATATGTCTTGTCATGACAAATTGGAATATACATGGTTTAAGAATAGGAACCTCAGAAGGATGCTGAATATTCCACAATCTGAGATGAGCGTTGTATCATAATCCCAAAAGACAACACCTTGCATCTACACAGTACATACTTACCATCCGAAAATATTTGCATTTACTGAAAACACATGGTCTTAAGTTGAAGATGACATCGAAACTTTAGATACAAGACACACGACAACGTAGTTTTGACTACTGGGCTGGTGATACCCTTCGGAGAAAACGGGCGTCCTTGTTAAGATCAAGAAATTGTCATTAAAAAATATTTTCAAACTGATATATCTAAACGACTGAGTCTGGACACTTCAGGGGTACAGTAATTACATATGAATGGAAAGTTGACAGTAGGAAAACTGAAGTGGTATTTATAACTAATTGATTTAGTTTATATAAATACATTTCCATTTCAGACGGAAACTTTTCTAAAAATTTAGTTATAACTTAATGACGGACGTCTTTTAAATGAGTACTGGTTCAGTGGACTAAATCATGACTCCCAAGATCTGTGATGCACATAAAAAAGCTTGTATAGGTGAAGCACATATTGTTTATGGTTGGGGTTCTGAGAAGGTTGCATGATATTCAACAACTTGAGATATGAGGATTTTTAAACACGAGCTGAAAAAACAACACCTATGACGAACTATAGCGCTTAGTAAATTAGATGTATATACAACTGTAGGAGTTCGGTTCTGAAACGGTTTTGAGAAATTTTACACTCAACATCTGAAGACAGGGCATAGGTCTCGGGTACAATACTTATGGTGCAATTGAACGGTATTTTCATATGTCGATAAAGAAGATATATAGCAAACTTCATATGTATATATGGTATGAGCTGTACAGTGAAAAATTGCATAAAACTAACAGCAGTGCACTAGAATGGTCTTCATATGACTACAAATAAAATATATAGTTGAGGAGTAAAAACTGAACAGTGTTTTAAATTTCCCAACAAATTATTGAATGAGGGGTGATATATTGCCCTTATGAACAAACGAGCAAGTGCAATAAAGGAATCTTGCCATAAAAAAAACATATGCATGAGGTCAACGATCAAAGTCACGTGCAGGTTCTATTGACACTTCATACCATCCTATAGCGCTATAGAATTCACTCACATACAGATCATCATACATCATGAGGCAAGTCAAAGTAGATATAAAAGAGTGTACATGATATAGCAGATTAAGACAAAGGAATGTTACTTGCACATTATGTCCCCCTTCTCAAATAAATAGAAGAAACCTTTTTTCTTCTTTTTTTTCACGCATATTTTGTGGGCATACACCTCGTATACGAAAATGTGTTTTAAAAAACTTGAAAATGTATACTCTCATATATCATATGTGAATTTTGCACATAAACAAGTGTTGTCTGGCATCTAGTAATTTGTCAAGCCATTTATAAAACCATACCTAGCATTTTGGATAGATATCTCAATTTTCACTATTATCCAAATTAAGGGAGATGACTTTTAAATGTGATAAATCAAACTGTGGTAGTAGTTTTTAACATCTTGTTTAAATTTGGAATGGTTTCATTTAAGCATACTCAATTCTTTTTTTATTAGAAATCTGTTGTTGATCATAAATTTATCATAGCTCGTTTGTAAATAGTTTCATAGACAAGAGAAGAATTGGAAACTATATTTCAGTGATTCACTAATAAACACAGCTACCTACCCCCTAGATGAGAGAAATTTTAATTCAGGCTAAAATAAAAAAAAAATCCCATAACTCTTGTGGAACTCATCTGAAAATTGTCAAAATCAAAACAGAGCTGAAATTTATTAGTGCATATGGTGACATAGTCTGAAAAGTCTAAATGATTTGGTGAAAGCCATTTAGAATTATCATCAGACATATGAAACATTGCCAAATATGCATTAAAATCTGATAAATTTTTAAAGGCCATTCAGCAAAATAGAAAGGGAACTTGCCTTACATTCTGTCAAAAAGGTTTATTTAAAAGTATTATTGATTCCTCATGAGACATGTTAAATTTTGTAGTCGAAGATAATCAAAGTCCCATAACTCTTTTAACATCTGATTTGAATACAAAATGTATTGTCAATTTAGAAAATAAATTAATTGATTGTTGGTTGCTTAATGTCCAGTGGCAAATATTTCATGCATATTCAGGACGAGAACAAGTTCACAATAAATACAATAAGTAGGTCTTGTCATAATATAGGCCATATGGGATGATGGTCGGGGAAATTTCGACTGCCACTGGAAAATGAGGTTATATTGGATAGGGACAGAAATAAATTGAATGTGGAATCCTACATTAAAATATGGTGAGGATTGAATAAAGAACACTAGAGCTGCCTAAATCTGTGTCCTGAAAAGGGAATTTGAATGGACTGACGACAAGGATATACCATATTACATACATTCTTAGAGATCTTGTATAATAATTCTCAGAAATAATTAAAGGTTATTGATGGTTCTTCAAAAAAGAGGGAGAAACATCCTCAAGTTTGAAAGACCATTGTTTTTATTTGTTTATCACCATCATCTAACATTAATGAGGAAGGCAAATGTCATATATTCTCTTTCTTTTTGACTCTCAGAGAAAATCCCATTTTACCCATGAAGCATGATATGGAAATTATCCCAAGAAAGGTTCAATCTTTAGAAATGATCACAAAAGAAAGTTGTGATATGAACTCATTATTACTAACATTTCTTTGCTTTGTTCTTATTTATCAAAGTAGCACATGATACAACTTTAGCAGTAGTTAATATCCTGTTAAAAGGCTAAATAATTGGAAAATAAAATGCATACACAATTCAATGAATGAAATATTTATTACAAGAACTATGTTACAACTCATGCTTGTATATACAAAATCAAAATACAATGTAAAATATTGCACATAACACAAAACAAATAAATACATATCTCAATCAACTTACAAACATACAATAAAATCACAACCATAACAACTTATAAAAATAGTTATTTAATTCACAATAACTTGTGAAATTTGCTAATATGTATTCCACTCATCCAGCACCAAGGATAATTCATTGAATTTTTCACAAAAATGAAAGAAATTAAAACTGATGAAAAAGTCATTGTTTTATGCCCTGTTTTTTTAATCCAGATGTATATCTTAGTCAGAAATTCAGATTCCAATATCAGGTTCTTCCCATAATTGATATTCATATCATTATAATATTTGAATTATGTAAAGCTGAGGAAATCCTGTGTAATGGAGGAAATAAGGAAGAATAAAGTATATGGTGGTTTTTTTTTTTAAACTTTTTTTTTAAATATTGATTTTTTTTCCTCTTCTAAATACATAGTCATTGTTACTCTCTTTTAAGGAATCTCTCAGTTATTAAAATATTTCTTACCTGTCGAAAAAATACAGGTAAAAAGAGAGATTACGTTTTCCAAAGTTTAGATGCATTTTACATACTGGGTACATTTTATTTATATTAAGTAAAATTTAAGCCCTATAGTATACTATGTGAACAACATATAACCTAGATTGCTTATGCCTTCAGTTGATTCAATGATACGTCCAATAGGGTTTAATAGGATGTGAACCTATGGACAAGGGTGGCTTAATGGTATGTAAAGATCTTTTGTATTTTTCTTTTGAAGTTCAAAGCATCTTCAAAATATGCTTGCTCAAATTGTAATTGCACCAAAATAGTGTATCTCTGATATACTTAGATATTCTATTGATCTTGACAGGTCAGAAAATTCTTATTTTTAAAATCAGAGATTTAAACATACAACCATCAAAGGAAACAAAGATTGCCACATGTATCATAAATCAATACTTTTATAATAAAATTAACGGTACCTATTTTCTTGCACCAGATGCGCATTTCGACAATACATGTCTCTTCAGTGATGCTCATGGCCAAAATATTTGAAATCCAAAGCTTATATAAAAGATGAAGAGCTATAATCCAAAAGGTCCAAAGAGTATAGCCAAATCCGTGAAAGGAATCAGAGCTTTGCATGAGGGAGATACATTCCTTTATTTATAATCATTTCTAATATTTTGTAACAGCAAATTTTAATAAATCTTCAATAATATATTTACTTTATTTAAGTTGTCTACCTTGGTGAAACTGATAATATCAGGTTTGCAAATGTTTTCTTAGGCTTTGATGGAAGAAGATTTAAAATCTATTCAAAAGACTTGCATTGTATATAACTACATGACAAAAATGTAAAAATATGAATGATTCCCTAGTATTTTCTCATACTATGCATGACTTACTATAGATATAATATTCCTTCACATTAGTTGTATTTTTTTCTATGGAGTTCTTGAAATGGTAATTTTTGCTCAAATATAAACATAGCCATGGGAAAAATTACTAACAAACAATATCTAACTTCACCATATACATAATATCTAAATACCACATCATTGAGATCAATTAAATATGAATATTTCATTCAGATTAAATATGTTTTTTTTCACAAACACCGATAACAAAAATGTACAAGAATGTAACAACAGAATTCTTCAGGTTTCTATTCATTGCCCTTACATCATTCATACTATCAAATTTATTGACTGATTTGGACTCAAATGGAATGTGCTAAGTAAATCATAGTTGGTATATTAGTCCAAAACAATACGGATTTTTTATGCCCATCATCAATACAATTGCATATTACTTCACATACATGACCACACATTTCGCACTTAGTCAACTGCCCCCACCCTTACAAAAATAATTCAAGTGCCTTCCAATGCCCTTTCCTCATATACCTTTTCCTGGAATAGCCCTATACTTATAACCCCTGTATTTATGTAAAATATTGTTCAGACAACTGTAGGGTCAGATTGAAGTGCAATCCTTATTTAAAATTCAAACATACAAGCATTACACAATACTACTTTAAACCATCTCATTCACGTGTTAATTACAATGCAGATAATGACTGCACAATTAATGTTTTTCTAAAGATAATGATATAATAATGTTAGTTATCTTCCTGCACATATAAAATAACAAAGTTTTTCATAGTGATTATTTACCTGAAATGAAATTTAAAACTTATAATTATTAAAAATTTTGAAAAATCCAAGCACAATGCTTAATTCCATGTAAATTAATGTTCACAATTTTGTTCTGAAAAAAATATACATTGATTAACTAAAATAATATAACTTGTGTGTTATCAAAATTCACGTGTCTATATTATATATGGTATATACCTGAAATTTATTTGATTTTACTGTGTCTCATTTAAATTCATCTTACTTTACTGTTTACCTTTACAATTAATATGATTCTACCATAACAGTGGTGGATCCAGAAATTTTCATAAGTGGGGGCCCACTGGCTGCCTAAGAGGGGGCCGGATTTCTTCACGCCTCAATGATTCACCATATAAGCAACCAAATTTTTTCTCAAAAGGGGTGCCCCAGGCCACCTACCCCCCCCCCCCTGGAATGAACAACTGTTGATTTCCTTTTTTTCAAATTTCCATAGGTTTGTTGAGTCATATTTACTTATTTGAATTGAAAGTAGTTAAAGGACATAACTCACTATATCAATGTACAAGATACTTCTCTGATATTTTTACGAGACTGAGAAATAGGTACATGCATTAGTAATTTTTAACAGCAGGTTGTCATTCAGTTAAGTAAAGAATGAGTAAAGTTAAGTTCATAAAAAATGTATACCTTCAATCTTTTTGAAGCATTCCTTTTGGAGCTCTTTTGAAAGGCCCTAATAGCAAAAGGAAATATTGTTTAAGTGTGTGGATAGCTAGATAATTACTTCGAAAAAGTAACCTAACTATGTATAAAAGTAAGAAGATGAGGTATGATTTCAAATGAGACAACTCTCTTCAAGAGACCAAAATGACACAAAGGTCACTATAAGGCCTTCAACAATGAGCAAAGGCCACACTGCATTGTACTGCATTGTCAGTTAAAAAAGCCCAGTATTAACAAACGTAAAAGAAAAATTAAACCGGTAAACTAACATAGTCCGCATTTTTTATCCTTGATTGGATAATGGACAAAAAGTCTATTCAAATGTTTGTATATACATATGAGATTCATTAAAATTTAGAGACTATAGGTATAAGGTCAACAAAACCATCTGATGATGATACATGTACCCATAATTTTATTAATTGAGTTTTAATTATGCCTATCTAGTTTGGTAAATTTAACAGGTATCCAAAATATCAAATCTTTGCCCACAAAACACATCTTGCTATCCACCTTTTTTTCCAAATCTGTGTGTAACATAAAATGTTAGTAAAAAAATCGTCTTTTAGTGAAAGCATAGTCCAGCTTTTTATGAAAAAACATGAAATATTCATAAAAAAAGCTATTCAATGTGTGATGGATATTTTTTGTTAAAAATATGCCTATAAATATTTACATGAATATATATAGCACCATTTTATAATTTTCATTTATTATTCTAACCTTATATCTTGTCGACAACTTCAATTAAGAAAGTGATTTTCAATTAAAAGTATATATTCTGTGAATGACTTCATTTAGTAAGAAAAGAAACTGCGTAGGTTAATAAATAGCTAAATAATCCTACAAAATATTGAAACAACAGTTTGTGTTTGTATGGTGAGGAAATCTAATGTGTACTGACAATCTCTGACATCATAACTAAAATCACATGATAAGAATGATAATTTTATATTTTCCAAAACATTCTAGTTTACTACCAAACTGGACAGTATAACAATCATAAGCACAGTCATTTTTATTTCTGTGCATTGTTCAGTAAATTTACTGATTTATTTTGGGAAAAAAACCAGATGTCATGAAAGAAACCAGATCTGAGATAAAAAACCAAGACTGATGATTGGATTGTTTGAACACGTAACCAGAGTTTAATATAGACAGCCCTTTTGCATGATTTCCAAACTTTTTAAACTTGGCTTTATTAATTATTGAAACATAAACAATGAAAGTACAATACAAATTTTAAAAAAACACTGCTTAGAATACATAGCTGGCAAGATAGGACAATAAAGTTACTGACTACATGTGTTAAAATTTCCTATTTTGATTGAATAGTCTTTGTAATCAAGTCAATTTGTTTTTGCAGAGTGCATTTGAGATATCAACTAATAAAATTGTCTCACATGTAACTGTTGCTGTTATTGCAAAGGTGAAATAAATTTGACAAAAAATAAGTCCATTTATCAGTAGTTACTGAAAAATTACTTAAACAAATCAAACTTTTTATTCATATACTATTTCTTGATCTTGAGGAACCTAATCTTAAAGTTGTGAAGCAGGAAGAATTAACAAAGAAGTGATGCATAAGAAATGTAAAACCAGTTGGTATGTAATTGTTAAATGAATAGACAAAAAGCAAACCTAAAGTCCCCATTGACTGTGTGCGTAGGGGAATAATAAATGTTAACATGTGAACGAATACATACATAACCGCAGTACTTCCTGGAATACCTATGACAATTCACAATGAAAAAAATGTTTGCAAACATGATTTGACTTTCAAATACATCTAAAATGTTCAATAAATTCTCCCATTAAAAACAAATCTTCATATGCAATGTTAGTAAGTAAAGTTTGGTCTTTCAAAAGAAATACCACATAAATAGAAAATAATGCAAAAGTACATACAAATTACAGTTTAACAATAGAGATGCTTCAAAATAGTAACAAGCTTAGAGTTTTCAAACAAAGAGCAAGCTTATTAAAACTTAAGTCAGATGCATCACAGAATAAATCACTCTCAATACAATAAACATGTCCTAGTACCCTTGTTCCTTCTCTATGGTGTCGACTTGAGAGTTCATTAATAGATTTGGAGAGCATTCACTAAAAGCTAATCCTGCTCCAGCCCTGCACTGTTGTATATTGCTAACTGTTGTCCAACTACAAAATATAGAAGTACAAAATGTATATATAATTATACCTTTTTAAAGAATTGATTCATTGTCTAAATACAAAGTGCTTGTTTGCTAGCAGACAGGCCAAAAATCAGACAGTAAAAAGTTTTGGTAAATTTCTTTTTGTGTTTTTTGCTGTGCACATACTGATTTTGTGTGATGGATGGATATCCCAAATCCTTTCTTTCCTATTTGGTTTGGTGAACTATGAGCCATCATCTTTTTTGTCTAATTTACATGAAGAACATCCATACATGATTCTTACAATTTTGGTAGTTAGTGATAAGTCTTATATAATAAATGTAAACACCCATCCAGGTACAATAGGAATACAATTGTGGCTTGAAAGAAATATCTTTATCCAACACTACGGATAAATTACTAAGTTAAGTTACAAACCTATCTTTTATAGGATCATATGCCTCTACTGAACTGAGATAATTAAATCCATCATGGCCACCGACAGCAAACACTTTCCCTGCCATAGTAGACACACCCACTCCTCCTCGAGCACATGTCATGTCAGCCATCCTCTCCCATTTGTTTGTTTGACAGTTGTACCGTTCACATGTATTCAAAGGGGAGCTGTCATCAAATCCACCTAAAAATAGTACACATTCAATTCAAAGAGATACCAAATATTATTGTTTTTCCTAAAACAATTAACTTCAATAGTGGTCGTCTTACAATTTTGACATAACTAGAGATTAGACATTATCTTGTTTTTCTGATTTTTTTTACCTCAATCAGATTGGTTTTTATCTATTTTGATTTCCAAGATATGAGAAAATTACTAGAATTTCCCCCATGTCCTATTATTTGTGATGGAAGTCAACATGTTTGTTGATGCAAAATAACACCAAGAACTAATGTGTAAACCTAAAAGACTATTTAGATTTCAATTGGTCTTCAAGTTTCTGAGATGAAAGATATTTATATATGTTGTATAAGTTTACAGGCAGATGGTCAAGAACACCAAATGATAACAATATCTCACACTAGACCTTTGAACCTGATCAGCCAAGAAATGCAGTTTAATGGTATTTTTTTTTCTGAGAAATTTTCAGCAAGAATATCATGGGAGCTGATGAAGTCAGTATCAAAAATAAAATGCCATTATTCTTTTTTATCTGCAATTTGTCGTAAGTATATGATTTTTTGGTTGAGAATATGAAGTAAATATAATAATGAAAATGTTAGAGAAAAAATAATTTTTATGCCTATAAAAAGTTGGGATAGTTGTTCTGTTGAATGAATGAAGTTACGTGCATCTAATTGATAAAGTGATTCAGACAGACTGAAGCACCTAACAGCGCTGCACTGATACATGGCACCATTATATTTCCGAGTATCAAGTCATGTCTAAATTCTTAATCAAAGAGCTGAAAGCTCTGAGGAAAAATGACGCCACTGCGCCTCTTATATTGGGATATTTTTTATGCAAGTTTTGATTTTCACATACCGTAATAAGTTTAAACATTGCAACATGTCTTGTAAGTATATAATTGATATTCGTATATATATGTGTGTGAAGTGAAGATGACAACTGACTGTTTTTTTTTTAATACAAATGAACAGGTCAAGAGTCAAGACTACCTGAATGATCTACAGTATCCAATGACTACTGGCTGAGTTTTTTTTTTACAAATAAATAAGTCAAGACTACCTGAATGATCTACAGTATCCAATGACTATACTGGCAGGTTTTTTTTGTACAAATAAATAGGTCAAGAATGCTGGAATTATCTACAATATCCTATGATTACTAGCTGTTTTTTTGTACTAATAAATATGTCAAGACTATTTATTAATAAATGATCTACAATATCCAATGACTACTGGCTGTACATTTGTACATACTAAATAAAGACTACCTGAATGATCTAAAGTATTCTAAGTAAATAAATGTGTAATTTTTTTCTTGCAATTACATTTTTCTAAATCAAGAATACAAACTTCTAGTATCCTTTCAAACCACTATTCCTATAACATATGACTTCGCATTCTTATTCAATTTTTAACGTTTTTATACTATTTTCATTTTTTTAATATTTTTTTGAATGCTCCTGAGGTTATATGTTATATGACTGATTACCCACATACTCATTAAATAAGTTACTAGTGACATAGTTATTTCTGTTACTTGAAGCAAATTCTATTTCTGTAGATTTATACAATAGCATAATATTGTTATACTTGTTTTATTTCACCTTGAAGAATCAAGATTAGACAAATAGGGATACTCCTTTGATTTTTTTATTTCATGTCAGTCATGTCCCTTGATATGAAACTTGAAACCACTTCTCTGCCATATTGATATTATATAACAACTCTGCCCATAACCCATATATAATTTGATATTCATTCTTTAACCATATATCATAGTAAGCTATTTTTTTTTTATTTTACACTAATCCATAATCTTTCATGTCAAATTTCTGTCTCCATTTAAGTTTATGCCATTGAACCATCATGGTATTAAACACAAGTCCAAGTAATTATGCTGTTATAGTGGGTCACCATATATTCGGCTTGGGTGGCATTCCAGTTATTGAATTTTGTGTCAAATTGGATAATGAACTAGACCTGGCTGTAGGACTTGATCTCATAATTTAATATGGAGCCTTAGTATGTGACCCCTACCCGGTAACAAAAATAAACATGTCAAGCGGCAAATTTTATCACCAGAGTTTACACGTGAAGAGAGGATGGATAAGTCTCAAAAATGCTTGCCAAACTGGAACTTCAACAATATCTCCAGACAAGGACGAACAAGGCATTGAAGCCAAAGTTAGTATTTATGTACAGAGTAGTTGAGGGGCTGATTCACGCTATTGAACCAGACAAATTTCTCTAAAAAGCATGTCCGAAGAGAACCATAACTGTCAAGAAATTCAAAGAATACCACACAAGAATTATTGTGAAAAAGCAAGTAAAGAATAACTGTAACTGTGAGGTTATTGACATTCCACCAAGTTGAAGTAAAACACAGTACAATATTCAAACTTTGTAAGACAGTGATCGCGCCGAATCAGCTAGACGACACTTTTGTGCAGGCATCAAACATAGAGAGCTTCAAATCTGTTCTCCCGCCCGCCAATAAATCGGCCGCGCTCTCACAAACCGTTGTATTAAAGCCAATATCGACAATTTATTCACATGTCATACAGATACAGTCTGTTCAGACTCGGACATCTCTTGGACTGAATTTTAATGGGCTTATTGTTATGCGTTTACTTTTCTACATTGGCTTGAGGTATAGGGGGAGGGTTGAGATCTCACAAACATGTTTAACCCCGCCGCATTTTTGCGCCTATCCCAAGTCAGGAGCCTCTGGCCTGTGTTAGTCTTGTATTATTTTAATTTTAGTTTCTTGTGTACAATTAGGAAATTAGTATGGTGTTCATTATCACTGAACTAGTATATATTTGTTTAGGGGCCAGCTGAAGGACGCCTCGGGGTGCGGGAATTTCTCGCTACATTGAAGACCTGTTGGTGACCTACTGCTGTTGTTTTTTTCTATGGTCGGGTTGTTGTCTCTTTGGCACATTCCCCATTTCCATTCTCAATTTTATGTTACAAACAAAGATTGAGTTGGATTTCCGGTACACCGATCTGTCGTATAACCAGTAGAAAGTGGACCAACACGGACACATTATATTTTCTTATAAAAAAGCAGTTGTTTAAAAAAAGAAAAGACTATCAAGTTTTCCCCGATTAATAATATATCTTTGATGTTTTAACAATGTTTTAGTTTTACTTCACATAATCAATAAAGATATAACAAGAGTGCAGACGCTGAAATGTCTCGCCTTCTATACTAATCATTGATATTATGTTGATAGTCCTAAGTATAAAGCTTAGTTTTATTACAACTGTCTCATAAACTTAACATTAACCAAGATAACTAAACAAAGACCAATGAACCTTGAAAATGAGGTCAAGGTCAGATGAACCATGCCAGGCAGACATGTACAGATAACAATGCTTCTATACAACATATATAGTTGACCCATTACTAATTATAGTTTAAGAAAAATAGACCAAAACACAAAAACTTAACACTGTGCAATGAACCGTGAAAATGAGGTCACCGTCAAATAAAACCTGTGCGACTGACATAAAGATCATAAAATATTTCCATACACCAAATATAGTTGACCTATGGCATACAGTATTAGATAAAAAGACCAAAACTCAAAAACTTAACTTTGACCACTGAACCATGAAAATGAGGTCAAGGTCACATGACATCTGCCCGCTAGACATGTACACCTTACCATCATTCGATACAACAAATATAGTAGACCTATTGCATATAGTATGAGAAAAACAGACCAAAACACAAAAATTTAACTATAACCACTGAACCATGAAAATGAGGTCAAGGTCAGATGACACCTGCCAGTTGGATATGTACACCTTACAGTCCTTCCATACACCGAATATACTAGCCCTATTGCTTATAGTATCTGAGATATGGACTTGACCACCAAAACTTAACCTTGATCACTGATCCATGAAATGAGGTCGAGGTCAAGTGAAAACTGTCTGACAGACATGAGGACCTTGCAAGGTATGCACATACCAAATATAGTTATCCTATTACTTATAATAAGAGAGAATTCAACATTACAAAAAATTTGAACTTTTTTTTCAAGTGGTCACTGAACCATTAAAATGAGGTCAAGGACATTGGACATGTGACTGACGGAAACTTCATAACATGAAGAATCTATATACAAAGTATGAAGCATCCAGGTCTTCCACCTTCTGAAATATAAAGCTTTTAAGAAGTGAGATAACACCGCCGCCGCCGCCGTAGCCGCCGCCGGATCACTATCCCTATGTCGAGCTTTCTGCAACAAAAGTTGCAGGCTTGACAAAAACAGATTTATGAGTATCTTAACAACATTGGTTGGTACACTTCGATCTTTTTGGTAATAAGAAGGACCGGAGGTATGTAAATTGGTTCCCGGTTGATTACTACACAAAATGATAATACAGCAGATTCCAGTTTGTATGTAAAATAGTAAATACGAAACCAAGCGCGGTAGACGGAGAAATGTAATGGAAAGTAAATACGAACCAAGCGCGGTAGGCAGAGAAATGTAATGGAAGTTCAGGTCAATAGTATTGGAACAAGACGCTGAAGCGTCATTTTCCAAAAATATGAGGCAGTAAGATCAAAGGGAAAATGTTCAAAATTATTTACAAACCAACGACATATACATATCCCTCGAGAACTGAGAGACCAGCACCAGCCCTGGGTCTTTCCATGTTAGCTATACTGCTCCACTTGTTCATGATTGGATCATACTTCTCACATCTGTCCAATGAGGATGTACCATCATTTCCTCCTACAGCATATAGATGACCCTGAATACAAAGCATAAACTATATGTTTCATGTACTTACTGGTAGAGGCATAAGAAGTACAATGTAATTTGAATAAAAAGAGGTGTGAGGTGCATATCAAACAATAAACAGGAGATTGTATATATGTCAAGCTTAAAATCATCTATAAAACAAGAATGTGTCCCCAGTACACGGATGCCCCACTCACACTATCATTTTCTATGTTCAGTGGACCGTGAAATTGGGGTCAGAACTCTAATTTGACATTAAAATTAGAAAGATCATATAATAAGGAACATATATACTAAGTTTCAAGTTGATTGGACTTCAACTTCATCAAAAACTACCTCGACCAAAAACTTTAACCTGAAGCAGGATGAACGAACGGACGGACGGACGGACGAACGAACGAACGAACGAACGGAGCCACAGACCAGAAAACATAATGCCCCTCTACTATCTTAGGTGGGGCATAAAAAAATGAAAAGAAATTGAATGCAAACTATAAAAGTTCTGCAAACAACAACAATTTAAAAATATGCAGCTTTACAGCTTAATCATAGTGAATATTGACTATATAAATAAATCGTGTGTACATTAATAATAAAGAACTAACATTGAATGATGTGACTCCAACACCACCTCTTCTGACATTCATAGAGCATACAAATGTCCACTTGTCACAAGCATGATCATATCTTTCTACTGTGTCATAACATGTGGTGTCATCTAAACCTCCTACAGCATAGATAGCTCCTCCCATAGGGGCTAGGGCAATACCACGTCTGAAAATTAGAAAAGACATAAATGCAACTACATATTGTTGCTTTGTAAATTAACATTTATGAAATATTTTTAAAATTGGTAATTTGGGATATTAACATTCATTTGTTTGCATCTGTCCTTAGTCAGGAACCCAATGTTCAGTTGTAGTCATATGTTGATGTGCTGCATAAGTGTTTCCCATTTTTTATATAGATACCGTTGGTTTTCCCTTTTTAACCCTTTCAACGCTATACACAGCATATGCCGCGATGACGTACGCCGTTCGCCACTGCTATTCGCGGCATATGCCGCGATGATAAAGGATTTTTCATCAGGACTCTTAAACCATTCGGTTTTCATTCGGGTTCTCTCTAATTTTTTCTTGTTTGAATCGAGGATATACAAGGCTATTTGCGCTTGAAATCCCGGCAATTTTTATAGAATCAAAGCGCGAAAGCGCTGTAAAGGCAGTTAATTACAGGTTGTGTGTATTTCTAGTCCAGTTATATCATTATCTTCCATAGAACAGAGGTGGTTTGTAGTATTTAAGATTTAGAGTTCTCTTGTACCTAGTTCACCTATATCTATAGTCTACTGTTTACAGTATATTTTCTGTACCTCGTCATGAAATGCATTTTTAAGACATAAGAACTTTTCCTTTTTAATGTAAATAAAACTATTTTTAATTATTGATTATATACACATATTCAATTACTCCTATCCTATGAAAAATAATTCACAAAGATTAACTAGTCTCCGTTCTGTGTGTATTGCAACATAATGGTTAATGTACATAGTAACATGTCAACTCTTTTGAAGACAGAACTTTTTTAAAATTCTCCCTCCAAGCAAAATTATTTTTCAGTATAAACATGATAAAGTTATCTACCTGTATTAATGACCTAGAGACTCTCAAGAGCCTGTGTCGCTCACCTTGGACGGTCTATGTGCATATTAAACAACGGACACATATAAAATGACAAAATTGTGTTTTTGATGACGGGGATGTGTTTGTAGATCTTTCTTTACTGAACATTCTTGGTGCTACAATTATCTCTATCTATAATAAACATGGCCCAGTATTTACAGTTGAAAATATTTTTTAAAAATTAACAAAAAATACAAAAATTTATGAAAATTGTTAAAATTGACTATAAAGGGCAATAACTCTTTAAGGGGTCAACTTAAAATTTTGGTCATTTTGACTTATTTGTAGATCTTACTTTGCAGAACATTATTGCTGTTTACAGTTTATCTCTATCTATAATAATATTTAAGATAATAACCAAACTCTGCAAAATTTCCTTCAAATTACTAATTTGGGGGCAGCAATCCATCAACGGGTTGTCAGATTTGTCTGAAAATTCCTGGGCAGATAGATCTACACTGAAGAGACAATTTCACCCTATGTCAGATTTGCTCTAAATGCTTTGGTTTCAGAGTTATAAGCCAAAATCTACATTTAACCTGTATGTTCTATTTTTGGCCATAGTGGCCATCTCGGTTGGTTGACCGGGTCTAACCACACATTTTTTAAATTAGATACCGCAATGATGATTTTGGCTAAGTTTGGTTAAATTTGGCACAGTAGTTTCAGAGAAGATTTGTTGTAAAAGTTTATGGACGACGAAACCAAGTGATGAGTCAGGTCAGGTGAGCTAAAAAGGAGTTTTTAATCAAGGTAACAATGACATCTGGTGGCCATAAAAGCTGTCTCATTAGCATTTTAGCCACTTCCCATATTTGCTTTTAAGACAATAGAAGAAAATTATTCAATGCAAAAACAAAACTTACTTGTAAATATGAAATTCTCTTTACAGTATGAGTTTTTCTCATTGTTGGAGATTGTACAGTAGTACAGTCCTGTAACTGCTTATACCCATTTCTTATCCCCTTTAGTTTGATAAACTCACAGAATATCATATATTTACATTGTGCCACATCTCCTTATTTTTATATGCATTACAATAACATGAACAATTGTAATTCAAATCTATATATCAAAGCAAAATGAATTTCACTACTTTAATTCATGCATCCTTTGGAAAAATATAAGTTCTAAAATGACACAATATAATTATGTTTATTTATATAAAAATAATATTTAGTTTTCGACTCTTAACAGGTATAAACAAGAATGTGTCCCCAGTACACGAATGCCCCACTCGCACTATCATTTTCCATGTTCAGTGGACCGTGACATTGGGGTAAAAACTCTAATTTGGCATTAAAATTAAAAAGATCATATCATAGGGAACATGTGTACCAAGTTTGAAGTCGATTGGACTTCAATTTCATCAAAAACTACCTTGACCAAAAACTTTAACCTGAAGAGGGACAGACGGACGGACGAACGGACGAACAGACGAACGGACGCACAGACCAGAAAACATAATGCCCCCCCTACTATCGTAGGTGGGGCATACAAATGCACAGCTGTGTCATGATTTGTGAAATCTGTGCTGAAAACATAGGCATTTATGGTGTTTGAGTAATTCCATCTGTGAAGCTCAACATTAGCTCGTCAGTTGGTGGTGGACAGTTATAAATCTTTCCTGCAGGATGGATGTACATCTGTTCAGGAAAACCAATTTCACAAATCAAAACTTTCCTCTAGATTTCTCCTACAATATTCATCCAGTTTAGTTCTTTTGGTTTAACGGGACACCGTCCTGATTTTTAATTTTGTAAACCATTCAGTCTCTTGCTTACAAATGGTGCATGAAAATAGGATGGGAATGCATGGCAGTAGACAAGTCTCTATAAAGTGGGTATGTGCCCTGAAAAAAGTTTTATAACATTAGCTTTATTGAAACTTGTGAAAGACTTGTGCAACACACATTCCTAAATAACTATAACATAGATGGAGAGCATCATTCATGTCAATGTTTTGTTCCTGTTTACATTGTCATTGATATTTTTCAAGAAAGCCCGAGGCATAGCTCATGAATTCTTGTCATTACAACGGAAATTTACATAATTACTGCTAAAATAATTATCAGTATAATATATCTCTTGTAGAAAAACCATACAATTGTAGTATTAACCAAAAAATGTCAAACAGATGATATTGAATCGTAATCCCAAAAGTTATGACGTCTTGAATTCACCCCCTTTTTATTCTAAAACGATAATTGTGGTTGCAAACAGACTTTGGTTTACTTGCATGGCGATTATATAAATAACAGTATATATTTCTTAAAGAAAATAAAGTTTTACCATGAATAGTTTCCTGAACGTAGTCGTTTTCAGTAAAATGTGCCTTGCAAACAACAGCTGATTGATATGGGTTCTACGATTGCATCGCACATGACAATCTACGTTTGAGCCATGGCGTTGATCCAACTTTTCCTTCTTATTAAGTCATTTAGAAATGCAAGTCCTCCTCTTAAAAATGACACTCACAGGGCCGTAACTACCTATGAGGCAGGGGAGGCAG
This sequence comes from Mytilus edulis, assembly GCA_019925275.1. NCBI lineage: Eukaryota > Metazoa > Mollusca > Bivalvia > Mytilida > Mytilidae > Mytilus > Mytilus edulis. The sequence continues at coordinate 35,630,191 of CM034361.1, read as the reverse complement.
TTGCCTCCCCTGAATTTTCTACACCAATATTTTTTATTGAAGTAATAAAATGAAATATTGACAATATGTACACGAAGAACTCGAATTCATATTATAAACAACACAAGTTTACAGTTTAACAGTGTTATCATGATACGTGATATATCTGTCATTTTCTGGATTTTCGTTTGATAGTGAACCGTTTCAGTATAATTTTTTTTTCGTGTAGCCGTCCGTCTGTTATGCAGTATTCGTAAGAGAACACATATGACACTTTGCTTTCGACAATTTTGAATAAAACTATAACTATTCACATTTATCTAGCCATAGTGGCTCAATTAAGCAGAGGAAGTTCCTCTTTTATGATATCGGAAATTCGTTATCGGCTGAATCAGCTGTTGGATCATTTTTTTTAACGTCTCCCGATCGTACAAGAGCTTTATGGTCAATGCTTAAGTAGTTTTAAAAACACTCATTCGTTGTAGCAGGGACTTTCTATGCTAAGTATTTACTGGTATAGAAAGTCCCTGGTTGTAGCTATACACATGTCTGTTCAGCTTTCAACAATATTGAATTTCAAGGTCCTCGATAAAAAAATATCTTGCGTTCTATGATCTTGCTTTATGGTATGTTTTTTTTTATAACTTACCAGTTTGATTTCTAACAAAAATATCTTTAAATACAGATAATAATTGTTTGCATAAAAATTGCTTCCAGGATCCAGCAGTACTGATGTTTCTCAAAGTAATGAAATCGAAGGAAAACGGGTCGTTTTTAGCAGTTTTTCTGAGAGAAAAAAATGAGCGAGGGCTGCGCCCCCAACCCCTCTCTGTGGGGGCCTCAATCGGCGGCCCCCAAACCCCTGCCTCACCTGAATTCGAACCCTAGTTACGGCCCTGACTCAGGTACACACCAACAAGGACTAGGCGTCGTTAATTGTGTGATTGTTTTGCAGTGCAAAAACGGAAGTTAAGGACGGAACTGACTGGTCTTACTAATAAGGGACAAGAAGAATTTTAGAGACAAACAGCGACAAGAAGTTTAATTTAGTGACGAAGCGACAAGAACTAACAAGGGACAAGCGAATCGTAATTCTCCCACGAGGCTAGCTACACCTATCAAATATGTCCCTATGAAAAAGAAGAATTTCACTGTTAGAAAGGAAATGATATTGCATGGTTTTGATTCAATAAATTCTTTAAAAGGAAATTGATTTTTTTTTGTTTTGATGGCCAATTTTTAGCGTGTGCATAAAATATATTTTTTTTTATATCTAATAAAAACTAATCCCTTTCTTCTTAATAAAAACATATTTTTATCTATCAATGTACAGTAATATAAAAAATGTTTTATAACCGCCCCTATAATAAAAAATAATGCATGTTTTTTTTAATATCTATGGGGAATAAGTTGTTGCAATGACATTTTTTTTTTATGTATAGTCGCTATACATAGTCTTCTTGACGCTTCTTCTCGCTAAATTAATTATATTGTCGCTTCTTATCGCTATTTTAATTTTATTGTCGCTTCTTATCACTTTTTGACGCTTCTTGTCTTTAATTAGTGGAACCCTATTCAGGAACGATAAATTCATATTTTACATAACTGAGACCGAAATAACTATAACGTCATACGGTTTCACGTACAGAAATGCTTTAAATTGTATATTATGCAATAAAATTCACGGTCAGTCGACTTTTAATTATAATATCATGTTATATCAACGAGTGAAATGATTTTAAAATATCTTTAGATCGCAAATAGTACTCGAAATTGAACGGACCTCTTTCCACACGGAATTCGAATAATGATAGTTTGTAATCAGATTGACTGCTTATAATGCAAAAGACACATTAATAAACAGATTTTTAAAACGAACAATACACACTGATCGTTTCTTTATTTCCCAATGTAAATGAAAGGAACAAAAACCAATACATACCACAAAAAGTAGAGGAGAAATTTAAACATTTCCGGATCTATTTCTTGCAAAATGACCCCCAGCAAAGATTTGCGTAAGGAAAGATGAACCTCATGACTTGAAAGTCAGGCCTTAAAGCACTGCCTTTAAAAATCATTCAGTAGAAGGAAAATAAAAACAAATATTTTGACAAATGCAAATGGCAGAAATCGGAAACGAGCTGTTAATATGGAATATTTCAGCATTTCTATGGCCAAACTAACAACGAGGATTAGTTAAAAGGTTTCTTGTTATCTCAATGTGTTTATTACATTTAATTCTTGTGGGAAAAATGATTTGATCGATCATTACGAGACGTAAAAAAAGGGGGGAAAATGGAGGTTGACTGAATTTTTTTAGGATGGAGCCATTTATTTGTGCCATGATTACATAATACGTTGTGTATGGTGCAATACGTTACGGAATCGAGCAACTGATGTCTTCTTTATTATATGGCAGATAAAACAACAAAATAAATGAAGACTAAAAGTAGTTTTTATTCAAAATTCAACACAAATGTAATAAATTACACCTTTTACCTGTTAATTACCTGAAAATGCAGGTAATCTGATAAACATTTCACTAAAATAATTGCCTAACATTACAGTACATGCTCTCCTGAGCATTTTTCATGCAATAACTTTCTCTGTATCTCATACAATAAAAAAGATACAGCTGTCTGAAAAGAAATATACTGTTCTAATGAATGAACACAAAAAAAATGCAGCAGCAGCAGCCATTTTTCTTTTTTTTGTGTAGCATTGAAAGGGTTAATGGTTTTACACTAGTCATTTTTGGCACTCATTCCACATCTTTCAATATCTCTTTATATGTAAACTTTGCCAAAGTTTTAAGTCAATAGACCATGACTGAACAAACGGTACAAATAATTTTCTTGTATGATGCCTTCTTTTTTCATTGTTGTAATTGTAACATTATTATGATTATTGTATAAATCCATCCATAAAATTAAAATATTTCCTTATGTCACAGAAATCTTACCTGGGAGTGGTCATTGCAGCAATGTTGTACCATTTGTTAGTTTTGGGATCAAATACTTCTCCAGTATTCAAATGTTTAGTTCCATCATGTCCTCCAACAGAGTACAACAGACCTGTCAATCAAACAGTATGTACATATAATATCTTGAAACCTATATATGGAAAGAGAGAAATTTGAACACTGTTTTATCATAACATCTATAACGGTTTTCAAGATAATAGACAATATATATACTTAATTTCTGAACACAATAATAATTTTAACCGTACTAATTTTACTGCACAATTTGCCCATTTCAAAAAGTAACGTCTCCAGTGAAGCTGGAGTGAAGCATATTTTGAACTCAAAACCTAATTCAAATGCAGAAGAGATAATGAAAAAAAAACCAGATCAGAAGTAAAACTCTTTACAAGGAATCTCAGCTATGTACATGTATAACTTATATCATGTATATAGATACTATAAATCTTTTCACCTCCTGTCCAACAAACACCCACATGTCTCCTTCTATTCATCATCTCTGTGATACCAAACCATTTGTCATTTCTAGGATCATAACATTCTATACTTTTAAATGGATCTCCTGAAGCTCCTCTGCCACCCACACAAAATAGAACACCTGAAATATAAAGTTCAAAGTTATAGTGTACCTAAATTAATACCTTATTAAATAAATATTGAGATAATTATAATGAAATTGTAACCAATGTCAATTCTTTTTTATTTGGCTTGACATGCTTAGTGAGAATGAACTAAACACTGCTTTCGTTATTCACATTTCAAATGCAACTCAGTTCCTATTAAATTCCTATCAAATAACATGCCCTCCTATAATAAAAAATAAAATTCCCATTACTTTTCTGCACTCATAAACTATATCAGATTTTTTAATTAGAGTTTGAAATAAGTGTAGTGTATAACATGTAACTCATACCTGCACAACTTTTCCTAGGTCTGGTCTGTTCTGAAGGTCTGACCTTGGATACCAGACTTGCCAAGGACATCTGGTAAGATTTAGCATCATCAAGTAAATCTCTACAATCTAAATCTTTCTTCACTAATTCTTCACTGGCAACATTCTCCACAAGGTAGGTTGGACTCAACAATGCTAGTTTTATATGCGATAACAATTTTGACATATTATCTCTACGACTTTCTGGGTCTTCTTTTACCCACTTAAGGACAGCTTCATAAACTTGTGTTTCATCTGTAACATTTAAATCTTGAGACTTGACAAGACATTCAAGATGATTGAACGACATATCTTTGAATTCGTCAGTTTCAACAACATCATTGAAGTTGTCAAGTATGTAATGGTCAGCCATTTTCATTAGTTCTGCGTGATTATGCTGTTCGGCAAAATTGTGTACATCGATACAATTAGTGGGGTGAAGATGATTCTCCATGAACTGACAACATGCTTCAATAACAGTATTTATCTGCAGAATGGAAGCAGCATACAAAATCGGCTGCACTGTTTCTATTGTAAATGTTATTTTTCCAGTGTAGGCAAAATTAATAAGTTTTGACATTGCACTTTCCTCTATGTCATGAATAGTGACAACTTTTTGTCGACTTTCTGACATTTCTGACATGAACATGACTCTGAAGTACTCACTGACACATGATATCACAATTTTATGACATTTAAATTTGGTATCTCCAACTTTTAGTTCTATATCAAACAAATCCCCATTTTTATAGAATTCTTGAAATGTTTTAAAACAAGATTTGTAGTGATGTTTGGCATCAAAATTTTGAGACATTGCTGAGTCAGTAGCAAGATTTTCTGATGTGGCCATTTTGTTTAACCGCTTTGAGGGTGATCTGGAGACTGGCTTTGGTGGAATAGGTGGTACCAACTTCTCTGAAAGACTGTCAATTCTCTTGGGTAAAGGTGGTTGCTCTGCCATATTGAGGTTGTCTACCAATTGTCTTATACAGATTTGTAAACATTATATATCTAGGCAAAGTGCTCCAATCTTTAAAGCTAAAAGAGAAAAGAAAATTTTCAACTATTGTGTAAATATTTATCACATGTTGTAAAAACAATTATCACATATATATACATGATTATAAATGATATAATAGCATGTGAATAGAAGTGTTGCATATATTTATATACATGATATATGTCGATGAGATAATCATGATAACAACCCTGATTAAAATTAACATTTAATTAAACAAAATTAGATTTTCAACAAGTACATGTATCTTTTATTAATACCTGTAAAGCACTGAATCCTCCCAGATCTATAATAGCTTTGAATTTCAGTTACTCCCCACTAAGTACAAATTAGTACAGTTTGTAAAGATGTATATTTCTCAGAATTAAGATTAGCTGATGGCTGTCGTTAAAAAAACAATAGTCTCTGGCATTGCTATTAACCCATACATATGTACATATATACCATGTATACCATGATTGCTACTCATTACCCCAGGAATTTCATATAAGTTTTCCTTAGTTTTTCCTTAGTTAGATGGTTGTTTTCAGTGAAGAATTGAATTCTGCAGATTATTCATGATGTCTGTAACTTAATGTGTAAGCCACTTACAATTTTATCGTTTTATGCTGATCATTGGCATTCATTTTAGTAAATTAAGCATAGTCAGTCAGGGGACTTATTTAAATAAGTGATTTTTAAAAGAACAAAAATGTAGCAAATTCAAAGTTTTGTCACAAATTACGATTTTGTAGTTTAACAAAAATTTTAAACATATAGGTTTAGATAATATCTTTTCATAAGTAAAATTGAAAAAAAATAACTTTTTGCTTCTTTTAAGCAGCAAGGTTTATACCTTTGATGCAATCTTCTAATAGATTATGTAATAAAATTCTATTGTTCACAATCAAAATTTCACTATTCAGGGTTGTTTAAAGTAGTGGGATTATTATAATAATGTTGTTTGAAGAAGTAATTTTTTGGAAGGAAATTGAGGTATGAAACTTTTAAATACAAGTGATTTTTATGTCATTTATGACATTACCCAGCATGAATCAACACAGATGTTGGTTCTGGTGATTTTACCAACATAATTAGTCCCTGGATGATCAGTATTCTATATTTTAAGCTATAATAAAATTAAATCATTTAGTCTAGTGATTTATTTGTACTAATTGAAATTGTGATTATTAAAGGAAGACAACTCTTTACTTCCAACCTTTAAGGACATACATGCAATTTTACTTGAATCAGTGATTTAGAAAATCACTCATTTAACAATGTTACAGGAGCCTGTAGTTCAGTGGTTGTCGTTTGTTTATATGTTTCATGTTTGTTTTTCGTTCATATTTTAAAATATATAAATAAGGCCGTTAGTTTTCTCGTTTGAATTGTTTTACATTGTCTTATCAGGGCCTTTTATAGCTGACTATGTGGTATGGGCTTTGCTCATTGTTGAAGGACGTACGGTGACCTATAGTTGTTAATGTCTGTGTCATTTTGGTCTCTTGTGGACAGTTGTCTCATTGGCAATCATACCACATCTTCTTTTTTATATTAAGTAAGTCCCTTATTTCAATGAATGAAATTACTAGATCAGTTTACTCATTACCCACATCATTTAATTGTCTATGACATCAGACTTGCAAAATTGAGCCTCACTTTTATCATTTGATTCTAATTTCCCTGTATCCATGGTATCCATTGGTATCTTGCAATGATTACAAACTTCTTATATTTGACTACCATGTATTTCAATTTTTAAACTAAACTTTATTTAATAATAATGCTCGCAACATTTACATGTAACTACAAATTTGAATAATTTCAGATTCTCTGTCTTGGATTAAAATGTCTTATCTTTGACTACCTATAGTTCTACCAAATCAAAGAGCAGATTGCTCTGAGGGATACGATTGCCGTTGTTTCATTGACACATGTATACATGTAGCTGGATAATTAATTTTCAAATCTAATTCAGCTGCACATGTAAAATAGTTACAAAAAAGCCAATCACGAATAAAAGTGTATGAACAATGTAATAAGGCCTATAATATTTTATTTTTGTACTTTCAATTCCAAGTTTCTTTCCACAGCAGTCACTGAGACTCAGAGTGAGAGAAGGTATTTCACTTCGTATCTTATCACCTATTGTCCTACGTTAATTCTAGGAGGAACCCCATTCCTAACTCTTTAAATATTTAATTTCCTTTGAGTCAGTGATCATGACTCCTTTCCGTACACATTTATCGGTTTAAACTGCGATCGTTTTTAATATAATACGACGTTTATTGACAGAACGAGCTAATACTCGACGTGTTGTTTCAGAATTCATGGAAGTTACTTCCGAAAGGGAGACAACTCGAAACGATAATATGGAAGACTCCATTTCGCCTAAAGGGGTGTTCTACGATAAGGACTACATTTATTTTAATTAAAATGATGCATATGATTTAAAATTATGCAACAACAATAACCCTCAATAGCAGACATACATAGAAAAGATCCCATGAGTTATAAATTAATTAATTGAGTGGGGAATCCAGAGCAACTTTTCAATCTAAAACCCCTTGAAGTCAAGAAAACTATACGCATGCGCATAATTTCCAAAACAAACCCTGGAGCAAGAACGTATATTAATGTTTATTAAACGACCTAGATGGTTTCTCTATTTTTTTTATGGAATTACAATCTCAAATACCAGTTTCATAACAGTAACAAATTATAAGAAAAACTCCACTTCAGTTCTTATATATGACAGAAATAGATTTATTGGAATTCAGAGAACTCTTGCATTTTATCAAAACTGGGAATTCCCCTCTGACAGTCAGGGATACTACTTGTACAAGTGTATTTTATTTACTTGAAGAAGTAAAAAAAAATATACACATATAAGTAAATTTGTAGGATACTTATACAAGTGAATTTTATTTACTCGTATAGGTAAAAAAAAATGGCTTAGTTATGTCCCTTAGGCATTCAGAATTTTTTACTTGTATAAGTAAAAAAATCATCCTTTCTTCTTTTCTTGAATTCTTAAGATTTCTTTGCTCTAATAGAACTTTAAATTGTGTAACCTTTACAGATGTCTTTACTAATCGTTTAAGTGTAATTTCATGGACAATGAAAATCCCATGTGTCTGTTATATCTTCATAACACTGCTCATTTACTGTGAAGCCCCAAAGGAGCAATTTTGAATTGCCTTGGCAAATATACAAGATCTTTGCTCAATCAGTTTCTTTGATGAATTAATGAGATGAAACAGTGAAAAATTTGAGCAAACCTGGGAAAAATTATTAAAGGCATGATTTTACATCTCAAAACTTGAGGATTTTTATGGGATTGTAAGAAAAATTTACTTAAACAAGTAAATTTTTTAGAAAATTAAGGGGAGATTATTCAAACATTATTTATTTACTTATATGTGTATATTTTTTTTTACTTCTTCAAGTAAATAAAATAAAAGTAGTACCCCTGACTGTCTGACGTGTTTCTAAATTTATAAATACACTAAATATAAATACTGCTTAATTCTGATTTTCTGTGTTGTTAAAAACACGCATATATAAGTCAAGGGAATTATCAAACATGAAGATTATGAAAAGAACATTATAGGAAAGTTGCTTAAGTTCAATCCCTTTGTTTGTTTTTACCTTATAAAGCAAGACAATCATAAGAATCTGAGATGTTCCTTAATGTTTAGAATAAAACGATTGACGTGAGGGCAATGCTCTGAGCCATTGGTATAAGTCTACAGATTGCTTGAAAGCAATTGTATCCCAAAAATGACAATTCTAAGGCCCCTTCACCCTGTGAAAAATATATCAAATTTCTTAATTTTAATCTTTTTCAAATAATATAAAAATGTTTGCTTTCAAAATTCACTTTTCACTGTATGCTCAAATTTACATATAATCAAAGAGCTGATAGCTCTGAAGTGGAAGAAGGTGAATAAAAGGTAACTTGAATTACCATAAAAGCAGCCCCACTTACCCAGGCTGCTTTGTTCCATTATCGTTAAAATGTATTTTTTTTCTTCAAACAAGAAAAGGTCATAAGTACATGGATTTCCCATCCGTACAATCATTTTCTATGTTCAGTTGACTATGAAAATTAGGTAAAATCTTTAATTTGGCAGTAATTAAGAAGATCATATCAAGAGGAACACATGTGTACTAAGTTTCAAGTTGATTGGATTTCAACTTCATCAAAAACTACCTCGACCATAAACTTTATAACCAGAAGCAGGACGGACGGACAGACTAGAAAACATATTGCCCATAAATGGAGCATAAAAATAGTAAGACTTGTTACATACCTGCCAACTTTTGAAAGTTCCCATATGGGTTTTTACTGCACAACAATTTTAAAGGTTACAATTTTTAGCGACGTATTTTGCAAGATCTGGATTGTCTAGAAAAAGTGTCATATTTGTATGATGAACTTACATGCCTTTTCCTTAAGTCTGTTTGCATGATTCTAGTTATATATTAAATCGGTAGAAAAAATATACATGAAGCTAGCAGACCAGGGTTTATTTTCCAGATTAAGAATATTAGATGCTTGTTGAAATTTCCAATTTTGAATTATGCACAAAGATGGACCTTTAACAGGTTGGGAACAACACTCCAAATGAGGGTAACCTAACTGGAAGATCATCACAACCCACTGTAAAAAATGAACACAAAATAGAATTTTTCAATAAAATGCTGAAAATAGGCTTTAAAGTATTAAAATGCATTGCAAAAAACAAATATTTCATTAAATAAATTTAAGTAGAATATTCCTATGATATTCCTTTTCATATTGGATACAAATTTTATTGAGTCTACTGCAGACACTTTGTAGTCAAAGTGTTTCAACTGAGGTACTACACAGGCGTCAAAAGGCGTCATTATGGAGTAAAGGGGGTGGCGTCAAAAAGCGTCATTATGGAGGAAAGGGTTAAGTACTGAATGGTCAAAACATCATGTTTTTTTATCGACATAAATTTTGTCATAAATGTAACCAAATGATGTAGAAATTGTGTTTTTTCTTCAAATTTCCATCAAATTGTAATGTTTATAGTTCCATTATTGCCTCTCTATTTGAATAAAATAAAATAATAAGAAGAATCTGTTTCTTGTTTTGTTTTGTTTTGTTTTTGACAAATGATTGTTCACTGCTAGCAAATGAATCATTATATTTATATATCTTATCTGTATATATTTTTGTTCATGTCTTCATCTCCTTATCATTTGTAAATGTATAGACAAATAAGAAAGAAATAAGCTCCACATGTATATTTGCAACATCGTAAATTAATTAAAAATACATTCTGTAGTAAACAAAATTATGATATTAACTTCAATTTAATCCTTGAAAGGAGGTCTAGATTGCTAAAATAATTTATAAATTTAAATTTTTTTATTTGTCCAAAATCATTTAAATTCATTTAATCAACATCCTTTTATGATTATTTGATTAAAATATTAATCATTTATAGTCTTTTTACAATTTACATTTTTAAAAGCAAAATAACTGAAAACAGGATAAAACAAAGGGAAGTAACAAAAACGTATTTCAATATTCCCAATACACATCGTTTTGATAACACAACGGCAGTTAGCCGGAGGTAAACATCGTTGATTACCAGTATGTTTGACACCCAAGCTGTCAAGTGAAGCCATATAATTATACATCTTCTTTGATGTTCAGGTAAAATTTAACACAGGTGTCAATTACACCCGTACAGTAGTAAGAAATGATCAAATATGGCGTCTGAAAAATTTCATACACGGGAGTTTTTTCTCCTAAACGGGAGGTTCACATGTATGTTACGAAGGGCATCTAATTCACATGACAAAGGAAAACCATGAATAAAGACAACACTTTATATATCCTTTTTATTTTATAAAAACAAAATCTTCTTGTCTGCAGGATTGCAAATTCGTAACTTCAAGGGCGAACTTGTAAACAGGGCGAGTTGTCCCGATACCAAATTCACGCATGCGTAATACAAATATCTACAGTTAAAACATCCTGTTACAAGTAAACAAATAAAGTTCATGTGGATGAGATGAAATCTAATAATTTACATAAATAAAAGGGTCATATTTACGATAGTGATTGTTTTACAATCATAATTTACAAATTAAATGATTCAGATGCCTAATCATGTGTAAAAATCGGTGTCAGGAATCTAAGTTGTTTTGAAATTGTAATACACGAAATGAATGCGGCATACGGAGACTCAATGCCAATGGTCAGCCCCTTAAGTCTTCAGAAGACTTGACGTCTTCTTCCACTAAAAATTGTCAGGTTCAATCTTAGATCTTGGATATTAAATTTGTTTGTCTAAATTCAAACCTGTAGATCTATATGATTATTTCACACCCTTCAGAACCCGATTCACCATTCAGCTTTTGTCTTAGGGTACACTTAAATATATGTGTACTACAGGGTGTTAAAGTTGAAAATACCCATATTTAAAGATATATTATGAACATAGATAACATGCATATTGGGGCCTTTTATAGCTGACTACCGGTATGCAGTATGGGCATTGCTCATTGTTGAAGGCCACAGTGACATATAGTAAATAATTTCTGTGTCATTTGTTCACTTGCAATTATGAAGTATGAGCTATTCAAGAAATGATGTCCATAGGACATATCAATCATACTTTAAAAAGACATAATGCCATCTGGCCATACTTTGTGAAGACAAATCATCCATGTTTTTTGTTTACAAAATAAATTTTATCTACAAAGTTTTATTTAATATTCCTGACTAGATGGTTATTATCATGATTAACATGATTTTAACTTGTGAGGGGGGATAGGACCTTTATTGGGACTCCAAGATCGGGTGTGTTTAAGCTCATGATTTTGGGATTGACCCTTTCGGAATTTGGGAATTCTTTGTTAGAATTTTGGGATGTCAGGATTTCAATTTATTTAAATTCGGGACCTCATGATTTCGTGTTTTTAAATACATGAAATATATAGTACTGTATTTACATTGTTTGTCATGTTATTACTTCTTATACACTTTGTTTACGCATTATGCATTTGCATGATTTGTTATATATACTAAAAGGTATCGGGTCCGTCTGACGTAATAACATGTTCGCCCTGGGTCTGTTTGCCCTACTGAAAAACATTAATATTCAGGGCATTGAAGTTGAATACACGGATCAACTGAACTTGGCGAACACATTACTGGTATACTAGTATTGTCAACAATACTTGTGTATAATTAATGTATTAGTAGTGTTGAAAAAAAAATCAATAGGGTTTGTTATTTTCATTTATCATATACTTAGCATTGATATGATAGCTTTTGCATATGTGTAATGACCGGAAGTACACAAGCCATAATTTCCCACCCGGGCTGATAACCCATATCAGGTGCATCTCGTGCAGAAAACCCATAAAAGTGCCTCTCGTGCAAGTTACTTCTGGTGTTTCCGGTATCGGTTGTTTACTTTTTCATTGTGACGTCAGATGTTTTTTATGACGACGTCAAAATTTACGGGAACTTTTATGGGGATAGTATAGTACTTGCTAACAAATGCCATTGACAATTATGAATCATTTTATAGTACAACAAACATGGAGTTATAATGATCATAAAACTTTTCCAAATTTTCAATGTTTCAAAATGCCTCTATAGGAAATGTTACCATATATATAAAGGAGGTAGTGATGCTGTTGTTGGACAATTATAGTATATATGATTCATAATTTATTTTCTTTATAAAGTTTTTGACTGTTTTAGTTATTGCATTTGTTTATTTGCCTTACATAAAACTATTGTCGGAAGTATATGATAAAGTGATTAATACATGGCCTTTTCCATATCAGCCTGGGTATCATCCCTCGACCCATATCAGCACCTTGACTCCGTCTCGGGCTGATATGGGGGTCTCGGGATGATACCCAGGCTGATATGGAAAAGGCCATGTATTAATCTCTATATATCATGTATATGTGTTTTATTTACAACTTGTTGGTGTTTTTTTTTAATGCATTTTGTCAGATATCAAAATTGAGACTTTTGCTTATACTTCTATTCATCGACATTATAACTAAAACATACTTAAGGTGGTACCCAACACTTTCACTAAAATTAATTTGGCTCGTTTAATTTTCATAAAATTTTGACAAAGTATTTACTTTCACCCTTTAACAAGTACAAATGTATATAAAAATTTCAAAAATTTTGAACCAACCGTTTTGTCAGAAAAATTACACTGGTTATATAGCAGTTTGACAAACAAGAATTTTGATCATTGAGAAGCTTAATATTCCCTTTACATCACAACGTAATTAAAACGTTTAGCTGATTTTACAGAGTTATCTCCCTGTAGTGTTAGGTACCACCTTAAATTAACACTCAATTAATTACACAAGAAAATATACATAGAAACATACTTAAATTAATACATAATATAATATTATGAATACCAGAAACAGGCGTACACACACAAACCATTGAATCCTGCTGGGCCAAAACAAAACAGAAATTAAAAAGAATGAAAGGGTTTTCAAGTGAAGCACTAGATTCCTATCTAGATGTAAGAATGTGGCAAGACCGATTGGGGAAGAATACATAAGATGCATTCAACAACTTGTGTATCCACATCACTGAACAGTATCCAGTCTATTTTCAAATTAATACTTTTGAATATATGCAGTAATAATAACATTCTACTTATATACATGTGTATGTATTTATATTTTATATGGACAATAGTAGGACAATACATGTACTTGTATACAATACTTGTACATTAATTATACACCAGTATTGTTGACAATACTGGTACAAGTATTGTGGTCGCCAAGTTCAGGTGATCCGAATACTTATTCAGATATTTCTATGGTATATATATTCTTGAAATTTATGGAAACATGGAAATATTTAAAGTTTATGGCTTGTTTATAATCATTAATTTCACACTAAAAGATGCAAAATCACAGTAAATTTTTTTATTTGGACTATCCTAGTGTTCTCGATAGTGTAACACACTTTTGCTCCGTAGGACCTGTTCTTCAAATAAATGTGGTCAAAGCTGATTGTGTTAATTTAGTAGATACTTTTATTCATTATCTATTATCCTTACGATTTTCTCAAGATTGCGTAAATAAAAAAAATCATAACATCTGTTATTGTGCTCAATTTTGACATTGTGTGCAATACGTCATCAGTTCTCGATAATTACGCAAATTGAAGAAAAGTATCAATTAACTATTGTTTGTCTCTAGAAAACATATTTTTTTTATGAATTTTAGCCTCATCAATGAACCGATATCCTAGGAATTATCACTCAAGAACAAAAATATGCATTGAATATTAGTTTTAGATGATTTTAAATTATTGAACCAATTCTTATATGTAATAAGATGTTGTCAGAGCTGTTTTCAATATTAATCTGTCACGGTAACAATATTTAAGGGCATTACTTTTCCAATAATTGAACTGAATTAAATTTTATAGTTGATAAGATCTGGCCCAAACTGCGTTCCATAGATTTTTTTTCCATAGCGACGTCACACCACATCTGACAATTGTGTATTACGGATGTCAGTCAGGGATACAACTCTATACGGTTATCACCAATGATTACAGGAAATAACTTGCATACTACAGATACTTTCATGAGTTGTCTACTCTTTATTCCTTAAATTTTCTTAATCTGATGAGACAAGGCTTTTTAGAGATAGACTTAGCTGTAATAACTAGACTTAGTTATTAACGGAATGTAACTTATTATATGAGACACTTGGGAATTACTGGAAAGCTTGCGCAGAACCTCATTACATGCTCTTGTCATTATTTCTTACAATGAATTACATTTTTTTGTACAATACATTGTAATTAAGCATGATCTATGTCTGAGCAAATGCTTTAGAGTAGCTGTGATAACACCCTTTAGTTATTAAAGGCATATTTTTTTCTGTAATAACATAGGTGTACTATCATAGTAATTGACAAACTATGAACTGTTATATATATCTTTCTGTAGTTAAGTATACATAAAGACAATAGTAATATCAATTGAACTTGTATACATTTTTACTAAACTAATGATGTATATTGTCCCTTTGAAACATGTAACATACATATGTTATCACAGTTCTTTGATTTTTTAGTCCACAGTAACAAATCTATGTTATTTTCTGTAATAACCTTATAGAGTTATATATCTGTCTGTATGTGGACTTGCCCTTTTTTTCTAGCTAAGTTTTGTTTACATTTGAAAACGTGCTATTTATGAACCGAGGGGATGAAGTTGGGTTTGTTTTGGGAATAAGGAAAAGTAGGCTAAAATTGGAAAATATTATTTTACTGTTGTAAAATGTCAGAAAACTTAAAATGTTGAAATTAATGCTTGCTTGAAGTGAGTTTTTATTCTGTCCTTGAAATACCGACAAATAGAAAACTTGTGCGATTTCGCGAACTACTTTTAATTTTAACCATGTGCATTGCTATCAAGAACTGATTACTATCGAGAACAGATGACTACACAATACATGTAGATGTTAGGCAGCCGATAAAAGGGAATCATACCTGCCAACTGTCACTTTTTGCAAGGGATTTCCCCCATGGAGGCTCCCAAATGAAAATTTTGAAAGAGCAATTGTGTCCACAATTTTAAACAAAACAACTGATTAACAATAGCTTAAGGCTTGTAAAAGTATGAAGAATCCAAAAAAAACCCATTAAAATACATTTGCAGGCCCCCTTCAAGGTTTTGTAGGACTCATTCATTCATTCTTATCTGTAAGTTCCGCCTCTGTCAGGCGCACCACCATACGGTGTAACTTGGGTGTTGCTATATACAGGGGCTCAATCACACCTTAACTACATGATTTATTATGGGTTTCATCATGAATTTTATGTTAACCAGGTATATATACAAATAATGACCATAAATGGGAAGTTAATATATACTTTAATGGGAAGTTAATATATATTTTAATGGGAATTTAATAACTATGAGAGTTAGTGTGCACGTAAAACCCCCATGGGCATTTTGAAAAGTTGGCAAGTATGGGGAATCTTTGTTGTTTTAGTAGACCAGAATATCTTCTTTTGATCAATAGTTCCATTAGTCCAAATAATTGTCAGACGTCATAATTATTTGGACTAGTCCATAATATACAGAAATATATACACTGTCTCTGAAATAAACCTTAGGCAGCAACCATTTGATTTTCTGGGGGGGGGGCTATGGTTTTTTTTTCTGGACAAACAATCTACATGATCTATTTTTTTCGGGACAAGTCAAAAACAATTTTTTTCTTTCAATTTTAGCATTACATTTAGTGGCAGCTGAGGGTGAAACAAACAATTTTTTGTTCTCAGAATCAAATACAAATTATTTTTTTTCTCCAAAAACTGGAAACAAACTTTTTTTTCCAAAAAAACCATAGCCCCCCCTAGTCCAAATAATTATGACGTCTGGCAAGGCTATTTTTTTTTTGTAGGAAGGCGTCCCAGAAAAAAAAAAAAAAAGCCTTGCCAGACGTCATAATTATTTGGACTAAGCCCCACCCCCAGAAAATCAAATGGTTGCTGCCTTATCGCTATTTGTCCGCCATTACTGGATATCCCACAGGTTCCCGAAATATTTTGACGTCATAAAACAAAATATCTGAAGCCACAATGGAAAAGTGATTGTTGTATCCGTCAAAAGTTCAAGCAGCCGGGAGTAGCGATAAGGTGTATAATTTTACTGGTACTACCTTTATGAAACTAAGCTATATATTGCTTTATATGAAACTGTGCACGCTGTAACACTATCCAGATTTTTGTATGATGCTCCAAAAAACTTTCATCAAGAAGATGACATTTACTAGTAAAGAAAACTTCATTTCCCTTTAACAAAAATATAAACAAATAGTTCGATGAGCAGGTGCATTATTTTCCAATGCAGTAACGTCCCCTTATTTCGTGACGAATTTATGACAACTCGCCCTTTTTTTCACCAACTCGCCCTTTTTTTCCACCAATTCGCCCCATTAAAAATATATTAATCCAAGCTTGTTTACAACTCGCCAAACTATTTAAAAGGGTAAAATCCCATTGCATATCTATAAGTCATACATATCGCCCCACTTATGTATAAATTAAAATAAGATGGACATTCTGTAGTAATTTAGCCTTAGACAACATAACTTTCTTAGCTGATTAAAAAAGAACAAATGTAAAAAAATGGATTTCACTTAGCTATAAATAAGCTTTAGTTAGAGTCGGCATGGTATATAAAACATAGACAAACATAAGCTCTAATGAGCTTTTAACCGACATATGAGACATTATTTAACAGTACAACATTTATAACAATACAATATAGTACACATGCAATAAATATCACAGCACAAAAATGAAGCACTAAAAGCAGAATATAAGCATAAGCTAGGTATTAAGGCTAAAAGCATATAAGTGTAAACTAGGCATAAAAGCTGGTAAAAATGCGTAGCATAAAAATTGAAAAAAATGGGATATGATCTAGATGGTAAATAAATTTGCATAATATATAAACTAAAAGTCTGCACAAACTGTGCACTTACAGTCATTTCCATTCCATGACTTTAAAATATTTTTGAACTGACTAAAATTAGCAATTTTTTTAAATCATCAGGTAGATCATTCCATAAAACAGCAGCTGTGTATTTAAAAGAGTTCTTACCATAGGTTGTTGTTCGGACCCTAGGTATATCTACAATATTAGAATATCTAAAATTATATTTACAGTCTTTCAAAACAACTAAATCATGTAAGCATGGTGGTGACAATTTATATAAAAGTTTAAAACACTCAATAGCCATGTTACGCATACGTCTTATTTTCGGTGATGGAACCTTTGCTCGTAAAAGTAGTTCATCATATGAACTAACATAGTCTTCATCTATAAATCGTAAAGCCCTTTCCAGATTTTTTTCCAATTTGGTGGTGTTATTTTTGTTGCAAAAATGCCATGCCAAAGGACAAAAATTAGATAAAATAAATGTGTGGAAAATTGTCAGTTTATTCAATTTAGTAAGGTAGCAGCCAATGCGCTTTAAAACATTCAGTTGTTGGGATGCTTTACGACAAATATTTTTAATGTGGTGATTAAAATTAAGTTGATAGTCAATATCAATACCCAAAAGTTTGACAATCTCATCACAGGATAATTTTGCTGACTGTATATTAAAAACAGGCTTTTTTGTAAATGTTTTATTTCCAACTGCACTGGCTTGGAATTTGTCAGGATTTGCCTGCATACAATTAAATCTGAACCAGTCAATTAAAACAGCACTTTCTCTTTCGAGTGTACATAATAAATTATCAAAATCATTGTCAGCATAAGACAGAGTATTGTCATCGGCATAATTATACAAGGTACATGTACCATGTTCAATAAAATAGAATATGTCGTTTATAAAAATATTAAATAATAGGGGCCCCAGGATTGAGCCTTGGGGTACCCCTTTCTTGATGTCAGCCCAACTGATGAGTACTCCCTGAAGTTTGATTTGTTGCCTACGATCTGTAAGATAATTTTGAAGTAATTTCACTGATTTAGAAGAAAGACCGTAGGCAGATAATTTACTTAAAAGAATATCATGAGGTAAACAGTCAAAAGCTTTCGAAAGATCCATAAGAATAGCTGCCACATACATATTATTATCCAAAGCTGTTTTCCAATCTTCAAGGAGTCTCAGCAAAGTTGTCTGACATCCATGACTTTTTCTGAATGCACACAAAAAAGCATGAAATATATTCTCAAAAAATTCAGTTAACTGGTCAGACATAACCATTTCATAGACTTTTGAAATTGTTGGTAAAATGCTCACAGGTCTATAGTTCTTTTTATCCAGTGGATCATTCTTTTTTATGTAATGGTACAACTTGAGCTTCTTTGAGTCTGTTGGGAAACTCACTGGAGTCTATGGTGTTATTTATTAATGTTGTTATGTTGTTATGAGTACTGGTGCACCAGCTCGTAGTAGTTTAGATGATATTTGATCTACGCCAGTAGCTTTTTTTATATTGATCTTTTTCACAAGTTTGTTTACTGTGTCAACATGTATAGGTTTAAAATCAAACGGTTTATCATGTTGTATGTGAGATTTAATTTTTAAAATACTAGGATGTGTTTTTTCTTCAAAAATAGTACCTTTGCCTATGTCTTGGGAACATTAACACAAAAGTATTAAAGTTGTCAGAGACATCTTTAGTGTCGTTTAAAATTTTATTATCATCCACAAGTACAATTTTTTGTTGGCTACAGGTAGATTTGTTTTAGATAAAAATGGTTTCACTGTGCTAGAAAAGTGTTTTGATTTTTGTCCTCCTGCACATCTTTCTTGAAAATAAATGTTCACTGATTTTCTTTTTAATTTTGTGACCATATTTCTTTGTCTTCTATATGCTTCCCAAGTTTTGCTTGTTTTGTATTTTTCAAATTTTGTTCTCAGCATTTGTTTGTGAAAAATAGCCTTTCTTAGTTCTCTGTTCATATATGGTACTGAGTTTTTTCGAGGGTATCTGTATTTCATTGGTGCATGACAATTTATCACATCAGAGACTTTTGTTTCAAAATCATTATATACCAAATTTATATCATCTATACATTCATCTGAATCATGTAAAAAAAAATATATTATCAAGATCATTAATATAATTATCAACATTAAAAGATTTAAAACTTCTGTATTGTGTCTTACTGTTTACACAGTTAGGTGTATGACCTTTTATAAAAGTAGATATTATATGATGACAATCACTAACACCATTGTTTTGAAACAAAGAGTTGTTCTGTTTGTAAGAATAACATCTACAAGTGATTGTTCATACCCTTTCATATAGCATGTAGGTTTTTTCACTATATTTGACAGATCAAAAATGTCACATATATCCTCCAATATTTGTGATTTGCTTTTAACCATAAAATCGTAGTTAAGATCACCAATAACCATATAATTTTCTATAAATTTGGAACCTTTATCTAATAGTATATTTATGGAGTCATAAAAAATATTATTCGCCATTGATGGTGGACGATAAATAGCATAAATTAACCATTTAGTTTTATCAAGAGTAATCTCATATACATTTTTTCAAGAGTCTTATATTCAATGTCAAGTCTTCTTCTGGCTGGTATGTCAGCTCGCATGAAAGTAGCTATACCTCCTCCATGGTCAGTACGGTCTCTTCGCTGTAGTTTATACCCATCGACTTCAAATAAGGAGTCTTTAAAAGAAGAGTCTATAATTTGGTCTCAGAAATAATCAGACAGTCAACAATTTTATCAAGTAGAATTGGTTTAAGTTCATCAAACTTGTACCGCATACTGTTAATGTTTAAATGTCAGAAGTCTGTGATGTCGTTGTTTAAACTCAACTGGGATAGATGGTGGGCATCGCATACTATGTGATAAAAAATCATGAAGTGAAATTCAATATCTAGGTCGTTCGCTAGGGTTACGTTGTACGTGCCTGTCGAGTTTTGACAGTAAAATATGTCAGAAATAATGTTAAAATGTGGCACTACATTAAAATTGTTAAACATAAGCTGCTCTGTTTGCTGATGTAATGATACAGTTAGTATAAAAACACATACTTGGTAAAACATCATCTTAGCTGATTAAAAAAGAACATTTAAAAAAAATGGAATTCATCTCCAACACTGATCAACCGCAAAGAAAAATCTGCCACACATTCTTTCTTCACACTTGGTTTTATAAGGGCATTGCCAGTGGCGGAGTTGGAACTTTTCATTAGGCGAGCCCGCTGACTGACACAAAAAGGGGGTGCGTTCCAGTCATGCTGCAGTAATTCGATCCCTAAAATGTCAACCAAATTTTTCCCACGAAAGGGTCGAAGGTGGGCCCCCAAGATCCCCCTGGATCCGCCTATGATTGCACTTTCACTGACCTTTAACTTTTGTTAACCGTTATTCTGAACTTTTAACATGAAATCTATAGACGTCAATCTAATCAGGTAAAATATCGATCTCTGCACATGTAGTATAAAGTATATTTTAATCATATTGTATCTATAGACATTAGCCGACATAAGAGCATACATATTTATTTAGAGTCGGTATATAAGCAATATAATTACAAACATCAGCTCTAAGAGCTATATATATAAGAATTTTCCTATTATTGTAACGGGGGGGGGGGGGGGGTGGGGGGGGGGGGTGGGGGGTGGGGGGGGGGAGTCATGTGACTAACAAAACTAATCCAGTAAAATTTTATTATTGGCACCAGACGTATTCAATGTATTGAAAACTAAACGCCCTACAAAACATAATACATACAATTATAATTATCTGTCAATATCTTTATTAAAATTATAAATAATATATAACATTCAACATATATAACCGCATTTACATAACACAAATTAATGTAGATACAAGTATCTTGTCTTAGGGAGGGATAAATCATACTTTGTAAAGAATCACTCTGATTCAAACAAAAAATTCTCTGAAACCGATATTATCAAGATGCTTGATTTCTTGATTGACAACATATTTGTAACGTTCGGAGGACGTGTTTTTCAACAGACTGTCGGCATCCCAATGGGAACAAACTGTGCCCCTCTACTTGCCGACTTGTTTCTTTATTATTATGAGGCTGACTTCATGCAGGAACTTCTTAGGAAGAAAGATAAGAAGTTAGCAATATCCTTTAACTCTACTTTCCGCTATATAGATGACGTTCTTTCACTAAACAATTCAAAATTTGGTGACTATGTGGAACGCATCTATCCCATCGAATTGGAGATAAAGGATACTACAGATACAGTTAAGTCGGCTTCATATCTTGACTTACATCTAGAAATTGACAATGAGGGTTGGTTGAAAACAAAACTTTACGACAAAAGAGATGATTTCAGCTTTCCAATTGTGAACTTTCCATTTCTAAGTAGCAATATTCCAGCAGCACCTGCATACGGGGTATATATCTCCCAATTGATACGATATTCCCGTGCTTGCATTTCCTATCATGATTTTCTTGATAGAGGGTTACTGCTCACAAGGAAGCTATTAAACCAAGAGTTCTAAATGGTGAAGTTGAAATCATTCCTTCGTAAATTTTACGGACGCCATCACGAGTTGGTTGACCGTTATGGAATAACCGTTTCACAAATGATATCGGATATGTTCCTTACGTCGTAACTACAATCCCCTTCCCTTTCATGAATGTGACCTACCGAATTAGACTATTTACCGGATTTGTAATCACATAAGCAACACGACGGGAGCCACATGTGGAGCAGGATCTGCTTACCCTTCCGGAGCACCTGAGATCACCCCTAGTTTTTGGTGGGGTTCGTGTTGTTTATTCTTTGGTTTTCTATGTTGTGTCATGTGTAGTATTGTTTTTCTGTTTGTCTTTTTCATTTTTAGCCATGGCGTTGTCAGTTTGTTTTGGATTTATGAGTTTGACTGTCCCTTTGGTATCTTTCGTCCCTCTTTTAATGCACAATAAAACAAAGTTTTTATTTTTATCATCTTTTCTTAATCTGTATGAATTATCAAAAGAAAATATCTTTAACTTTACGAAAATGTTCTCGGAACTTTATCATTAAAAATGCACCAAGTCGAATACTTCCGTGAACATGATCAATAAGTACATACAATTGAAATTACTGTTATCACGCAATACACATAAAAGAGGGACGAAAGATACCCGAGGGACCGTCAAACTCATAAATCGAAAATAAACTAATGACGCCATGGCTAAAAATGAAAAAAACAAACAGACAAAAAATAGTACACACGACACAACATAGAAAACTAAAGAATAAGCAACACGAACCCCGCCAAAACTAGGGGTGATCTCAGGTGCTCCGGAAGTGTAAATGAAAAATAGATTTCTGTAGTGGTGGAATCAAAACTGTGATATTTGAAAAGGTCAAATCAATGATGTAGATGAATATAATATTGAAAACCAAATAATTCCAAAAATTGTGCCAAATCCAAACAATGCCGTTTATTCTTGGTGGTGGTAACACCCAAGAGTTATGATTGTTTTGAACTTTGAATTTTAGAAGTTTGAATTTACCACGTAACAGGAAATCTGTTGAAAAAATGACAAGGATATGGGGGAAAATCGATCGTTTTTCTATCTTTCACAAAGACACAATAAGTGTTTTATTTTATACCGTTTGTTTTTATCACTTTAGACGAGGAAGTATTTCTCTGAAGTTTAACGTATTCATTTATTTCCTGTTGCCCTTATTACAAATGCATATTAAGTTTGGGAATTCTGCAGAACAGTATTCGCATCAGTATATGAAATAAAGCAGAGGAAAGTTGTGTTCAGAACCAACCGTATGTATTTTCAATAATCTAGCTTGGAAATAATAATAAAAATAATTATTTGTAAAAAAATCTTTATAGATATTATCAAAATATTTTCTACGTTCTCTCGGGTGTTTAAGATATTCTAAATCAGACAGTAAACTGTGATTGGTGAATCACTGATATCATGACTATTCATTGACCTGGTATTTTAATGCAAGTGATCACATCACTATTTGTACGATAAGACGTGTATAAAAAGCAAACAACAATCAAATCAGTTGTGTTACCATTGGTTGTCCTTAGCATAACATTCGATTTTGATAAGAACTCTGCATCAACAAATTGACCCTATCATTTGGTATTGTTCCAATTTCTGGAAATGGGGTAACAATTCAGACTTTTGGCACTCTTTACAAACATTTGAATTCAATTATGAATGCTACAGATATACATGACCATGTTTGATTTCAGATTGTATTGAGAACACGTGATCATGAGGCATATTCATTTGATGTTTTTGTTTGGATTGGGTCTGCAGACAGTGAATACACGTATTAACACAACAGATGAATTTTGTTTCGAACCACACTGCACATGTAACAAGAAACAGAAAACCGCGATCTGCACAGGACTTGACTACGTTCCACACCTTCCGAAATTTGTTGAAGAATTTGAATTAAACCATAACAATTTCAGTAATGTCAATTTTTCTAGATGGTTTCTATCAAATATTACCAAAATTGACATCAGAAAATTTGTATTGATCGGAAATTCTATAAAATATGTTAAAAAAGACGTCTTTTTGGATTTTATTTCTTTGAAATTACTGGCAATTTCAGACGAAAAACATTTGAATGCAACTAGTCTGAAAAATGCGTTGATTTTCGTAAATACAACGCAACTGAAGAAAATTCATTTGTATGGAAACTATTGGAAACTGTTTCCTTTTGATGTTTTTGAGGCAATCAGCCTACGAAAAGTGACAACAATATCGCTCGAAGAAAACCAGCTGACTGAATTCGTGTTCCCTTATTGGTATACTGAATTAAAAAACTTAAAAAAGATCAACCTATCAAAAAATAATATCATATATTTAATTCTGGATGATAATGTTAAATTATTGGCTAACAAAATCGATCTCTCAAGGAATGATATCGTTCGTATTCCAACCTTTTGTGATAAAATGAACAAAAGCAAAGTTCCGAAGCTTCAAATTCTGATTTTGGACGGCAACGCTATATCTTATTTATATCCGAAATGTTTCAAGTGTTTGCCAGCATTACAGAACATAAGTCTACATGCCAATAGATTAACGATTTTAAGGAATAATACATTTTCAGAACTTCCACAATTAAGATATGTTTTCCTTCAATTTAATTATCAGCTGAAAATAATAGAGCATACGGCATTCAGAAGCACGTCGTTAATCAGTATACAT
Source organism: Mytilus edulis (assembly GCA_019925275.1). Taxonomy (NCBI): domain Eukaryota; kingdom Metazoa; phylum Mollusca; class Bivalvia; order Mytilida; family Mytilidae; genus Mytilus; species Mytilus edulis. Next base: position 35,605,565 of record CM034361.1, on the reverse strand, counting down.
TTTGGATACAACAATTTCCGATTTGACAAGACCAACAATAATGATTCTAGGTTTAATGCAGAACACATATTTAAACACTCGCCGTCATTACAATTTTTAGATTTAACGAATAACTATCTGCCGTCTGATAAAACTACAGTAGGTCTGATGTTTGCTCATTTGGATGAGATGAGATATTTGATTTTACAAGCGGTAGGTTTGAAAGTACTTTATCCTAACTTTTTTAGAAATTTGACATCCTTAGAGAAAATAAGTCTTGAAGGAAATTTCATAAAGTCTTGGCCGCCAGAAACATTTGCTGATATGCGTAACATAAAGTATATTAACCTAAGAAGTAATGTAATACATGCACTGAACAAATCATCTTTACCTGAAAAAATTTTGAACCAACTAGAACAATTGTACCTTGCAAGGAATCCATTTACTTGTACATGTGACCTCATGTGGTTCCGTAACTGGGTTCGAACAACAAAAGTAAACCTGGGCTTAGATTTTCCACAAGCGTACACGTGTAATTTTCCTGCTGAAATGCGAGGTCGATTAGTTATTAAATACAATCCAACCCCCGAGAGTTGCGAACCAAATAATCCGTTTATAGTAATCGCAATAATTTTGTCTTCATTTGCATTTTTGGTGATAATTGCAATTTTATTAGCTTACAAGGGTCATACCTATATAAGGAACTATTGCTATATTATGCGATTGCATAGACTTCGAAAACGGGGATATTTACGTCTAAACAATAGTGATGATTTTGAATTCCATGCGTTTGTGGTGTACTGCGATGCTGATAGGGAATGGGTTCATAGTGAATTCATCAAACGAATGGAACATGAACAAATTAAGTTATGTGTTCATCACCGTGAATTTGATCCGGAGTCCCAATTACAGAAAATATAGACAAATATATGAACAAATCGTGGAAAGTTGTGATCATAATGAGTAATGATTTTGCTAGAAGCGATTGGTGCCAATGGGAATGCGATTATGTTCAAGAAAGAAGACGTCGACAAGGAAAAGATGCATGTGTGTTAATTATGCTGAAGGCGATTGATGCGTATCACATGACCAGTGGTATAAGGTCCTTGTTACATACAACGCCGTACCTACGCTACAAGAAAGGCATAGGGGAAGCTTTGTTTTGGCAAGCAGTGCTGAATACTCTTAGAAGACCACTAAGTGTGCCACCCATGGCCATCTAATATGTTCATGGAAAATGTAACAACTTTTCATCTTCTGTTGTTAATTTCTAATTCCGTGAATAACACGTTCCTTTGACTCCTTAAACATTAACATTAACATTTTGTACGTAACAGATTTGTTTTATTGATATTATTTATAATATACTGTTGTCATTTAGTAATGAGTCTGGTATTTTGTAAGTAAATACATATTCACTGTTGTTTTACAGTTTAAGATAAAACTACAACGTTTCATTTTACATTTTACCTTTAAAATTGGGATTTTTTTTATATTGACCAAAAAACTGTCAACCAGTACTAGTAATGTTCATAAGATTTCTGTATGAAATAAACATCAGAGATTATTTGAAGTATTAGTTGACCTCTGACAGGCATTGTTTCACTAAAAGACTTTAAGCATTAGTTGAAAATTTGCATATAAAATGAGATGCGTTCATAATTTAGGATATACTAGTACATAATTTGTATGAACTTAAACTTTGGTTAAAAGATTAAGAACGCTGCGAGAATTAAAAAAGTATGATTGCTTAGGTTTTCAATTGGCGATATATCACCCATATACCATGATTTCTATCGTAACAGAAAAATTAAGTTCTTCTAGCATGTTTTCCAAAACTAGGAGCATTCCTTGGTACGATTTATTTAAAAAAAAATTGTACTTTTACTTTGTGATTTGTTTCCTGTTATACCGATATCACAGGGCAACGCATTTCCGTGTATTGCATTTTTATTATATATATATATATATATATATATATATATATATATATATATATATATATATATATATATATATATATATATATATATATATATATATATATATATATATATATATATACAACTCGTCTAAACATCAACCCAACAATGTTAGATCTGTAAATTTGCAAATTTTTGGTTCTTCCCTATATATATACACACTGTTTGGTGTAATTTTCAGACATCACAGTAGCATGGGTTCGAATCCCGGCGAGGGAAGAACCACAAATTTGCGAAAGCAAATTTACAGATCTAACATTGTTGGGTTGATGTTTAGACGAGTTGTATATATATATATATATATATATATATAACTGTTTATAAATCTATAACTGTCTTTTGTGTCTGTGTATCTATTATTATTGTGTTAACTTTGTACTTTGTATTTTCTTGTTGTATGTAATATCGGTATCATAATTAAAGCAAGGCGTGTTTCCTGTATTGTTTTGATAATAGATGTATACATTTCTTCTTTGTATCTTTTATTGTCCAACTGAGCAAGATTTAACAGAAGCTAGGTTGGAGGAGGGTATCTAATAATGTATAAAACACACTTCCAGTCTGCAACATGTCCTTTTTCGTGTGCTTCTCCCAAGTCAGAAAATGTGTTTGTGCTTGATTTGTGTACATCTTATTTTGTCAATTGAGAATTTGGTATTACTGTCAGGTCATTGGTAGTCTCTATTTGATTTATTTACAAGTAAGTTTTAGATCTTGAAATTCTGTTCAGGTATGTACATGTCTATTGTTAGAGGTTGTTTGTTTGTTGACCTATGGATTGTTTTTTGTGTTTTTGCGTTGCTGCATGTCATATATTTGTATACTCCACAGTGTCTTCTTTTTAATGCATCGATGAATAATAAAAGTTATTGCATATACAATAACAATGTAAGGTAAAAATAACTCACTGTTGTCAATTAAGAATTAAAGTACAAATCGAAAAAATAAATCCAACCTTTTTAAAAAAAAAATGAAAATTGAAAAGAGTTTTTTGGTGTAAACTTAGTTTGCTGATACGATTGCTTTTTCAATACACCTGTAATGCTAAATACTAAATCCGGGTCTGGCTTCCATCCAGCCACTTACTGAGTGATAATAGTATTTTATTGAAGTAAAGCTGTAGACAATAACAATCAAAACCAAGGAGTAAACAAAGACTCATAAAACCAAAGGATATTTACATCAACAGTTATAAATAATAAATAAGAAACAACACGAAGTCCACTAAAAACCGGGAGTGAAATCAGGAAGGGTAAGCATTTCCTACACCGTATACGACACCCGTCGTGTTATTTCTTTGTTCAGTTCGGTAATGATGGAAGGTTATTATAAATGAGGAAGAATATCAGATATGATTTCTGACACACTTTTGTCATAATGGCCAATCAGCTCAGCTGTTCCATAACGTTCTCACTCTCCAACTGTCTCTGCAATGCAATACTAAAGATATATTAAAGAAGCAAAAAAAAAAAAGAAAAAAAAAGAGAATTTGGTATGATTGCAGATGACACAATTCGCGACAATTTGTTGGCAAACACGCCGCAATGATGCATTGTTTTGCATGGAAGCCTTAAGGAATCTATAACTGCATCTTTTTTCTAATGAAACAACTTGAATTATCTCAATCAAAATAACCAATTTTCTTTTTTTATAGACGGTCTTCGTATATTGATCATTCAATCTTCATTGAACATGAGTGATTGTTCTAATCTTTTGTTGTCAATTAATAAGTTCATTAGATTTTCATTCTCCACAATTCGTTAGAATTGTAAACCGCGAATTCGAAGTAACGAAGGTTTTGTTAAATATAGCCCATTGCCATATATGTTCGTTTACTAGATTGCTGAGAAAAACCAACCAAATACGTTGTTATCCGTTCATTTTATGTGTTGATGGCTTTAGATTTTGCTATTTAAGGAATGACTGTAATATTTTTTTCTGTCTATGAAGAAATAACATTAAAAATTTGGTGCACACTGACTAACGCGCGTAGCGGGTTATTTAACAGTGTGCACCACATTTTTTATGTTATTTCGAATAGACAGAAAAAATATTACAGTCATTTCTTATAATTTAATTCTAAATTCCATTTTAAACCGTAGAAAACCATGAAAAAACGTTGATGACGTCACGGTCACATGACTAAATTATGTCTATGGGCTCATAACAAAATAACGTCAGCCAATCAGAAGACGGGTTACATCCAAAATTAAATTATTTGATAATGGACTTTGGAGTTCACTATTTTTGTAATATTATTTCTTGCAATATGTTTTTTTTACTAATGAAGAAATAAATGTATCAATTAATCTCTAGATCATGATTTTCACTTTATATATGAAAAACATGCATATTTCCTGGTTGTAATTAATTCATTAGTTATAATATAATTAAAGTCCTCCGGTTCAAAATATGCAAAATCGGTGAAGTTAATATTTGTATCCAGTAATATGAAAATGTAAATAAGATATTTCTTTTGTCAGCGATTAAGTGATTGCATCTAGTTGTACTATTCGGAATACAATACAAGCTATGCAGCTGTTCCATAACGTTCTCGCTCTCCAATTGTCTCTGTAATGCAATATTAAAGATTTCGTTATAGTTGACAATTTTATTCTGAATCCATTGTGAGCTTAGTAATATAATTCATTTGCCTTTTATTGATTATATGAAGTTCGATTTTTGTATATTGCTTTTTTTTTAATGAACGACTGTCAGCCATTCATTTGAGATGTTTAACGCGCCTTTTACAAATATAAATAAAACACAAACGGCATAGGCCATGATAGAACAGAGAACACAAACGACGTAAGAATAAACAATATACATTATTCCAAATTGGAAATAAATAAAGGCAACAGTAGTATACCATAAATCGATATCGAAAACCCCGGTGTTATAATTTTTCAGTAATACATAAATGCATACAAGTATTTGGACGAAGCTAAATGATTATTCAATCTGATTAAATTATAAACCTCGGATTTTGTCACACTAAGTTAAACCAAGTTCTATATTTTGAATAGATTGAATGATTATATCAATCTTATTTAAGGTTTCAGTAGTGGCCCTAGAATTAAAACTGTGATATTTGAATGGTCAAATCAATGATGTAGATGAATATAATATTGAAAACAAAATAATCCCAAAAGTTGAGCTAATTCAAATTCAGGCTGTTTATTCTTGGTGGTGGAAACACCCAAGTGTTATGATTGTTTTGAACTTTGAACTTTGAATTTTAGAAGTTTGAATTTACCATGTTACAGGAAATCTGTTGAACCAATAATAAGGACATGGGGGAAAAATCTATCGTTTTTCTATCTTTCACAAAGACACAATAAGTGTTTTATTTTTTAACAATTTTTTATCACTTAATACGAGGAAGTATTTTTCTAAAGTTTGAGCGTTTATTTTCATTAATTTATTTCCTGTTGCCTCAGAATGATATTCACATCAGTATATGAAAGATAAAAGAGGGAAAGTTGTATTAAGAACCAACCGTACGTATGTTCAATTGTTAGCTTGGTATTAATGAAAAAAATACAGCCCTTTAAAATAATTATTCGTACATTAAAATATTTTTATGATATTATCAAAATATTTTCTTCGTTCTCTTGCGTGTATAGGATATTTCAAATCAGACCGTAAACTGTAATTGGTGAATCACTGATAGCATGCATATTCATTGACTAGGTATTTTAACGCAAGTGGTCACATCACTTTTTGTGCAATTGGACGTTTGTAATTAGCAACCAACAATCAAATTAGTTGTGTTACCATTGTTTATCATTAGCATAATTCGATTTTGATAATAAGGGACGATCTCTGCATCAACACAAGAGGGACGAAAGATACCAGAGGGACAGTCAAACTCATAAATCGACAATAAACTGACAACGCCATGGCTAAACATGAAAAGGACAAACAGACAAACAATAGTACACATAACACAACATAGAAAACTAATGAATAAACGTAAAGCAAATTGCCCTTGCTATTTGGAATTGTTCCAATTTCTGGAAATGAGGTAACAATTCAGACTTTTGGCACTTGTTACAAACATTTGAATGTAATTATGGAAATTCTTTGACTAAGATCAGTCCTTAAAATCAGTTGATCATTATGGCAGATAATACAAATTCAAAGTGCAATTAAAAAAAAATTATCCTAGGTTTCGTGTTTTCTATTCAGATATGCATTATGTTGAATATAAATTGATTTTATATCTCTGGAAGTATATGCAAAAATGCTAGCGCTACATCGTTTGATTTTCAAATACAATTCAAATAGTCCTCAGTGCATACAAAATTTCATTAAATCGCAAATACCAACCACCTATGTATAGGCCATTTATTCATGACACTTCCTTTAGTATTTACTTCAAACACATTTTGTCCAATTATTTAGAAGTCCAAATACATGCGTGATTGTTGTGTGAGCATCGCAATTGGTATCTGATAAATACCACTATTTGTTTAAGTGTGATTTTCTGAGTTCTATATAAAACTTTGCTACTTTTGACATTGTCGAAACAGCGCAACATACTTTTACATTTCAATTGCTACAGATATATATGACCATGTTTGCTTTCAGATTGTTTTGAGAACACGTGAACATGAGGCACATTCATTTAATGTTTTTATTTGGATCAGTTCTGCAGACAGTGAATATACGAATAAACACAACGAACGAATTGTGTTTCAAATCACACTGCACGTGTAACAAGAAACAGAAAAACGCGACCTGCACAGGACTCGACTACGTTCCACACGTCCCGAGATTTGTTGAACAATTTGAATTAAACCATAACAATTTCAGTGATGTCAATTTTTCTAGATGGTTTCTATCAAACATTACCAAAAATAATATCATTAAGTTCAAATTGATCGGAAATTCTATAAAATATATTAAAAATGACGTTTTTGTGGATTTTATTTCTTTAAAATCATTGGAAATTGCGGAGGAAAAACATTTAAATGTAACTAGTCTAAAAAATGCGTTGAATTTCGTTCATACAACGCGTATCAAGAACATTAATTTGTATGGAAACTATTGGAAACCGTTTCCCTCTGATGTTTTTGAGGCAATCAGTCTACGAAAAGTGACATCCATATCGCTTGAAAAAAATGGACTGAATGAATTCGTGTTCCCTAATTGGTATACTGATTTCAAAAACTTAAAAAAAATCAACCTATCAAAAAACAATATCATATATTTAATTCTGGATGATAATGTCAAATTATTGGTTGACAAAATTGTTCTCTCGGGGAATGATATCGTTCGTTTTCCAAACTTTTGTGATAAAATGAACAATAGCAAAGTTCCGAAGCTTCGAAGTCTGATTTTGGACGGCAATGCTATACCTTATTTATATCCAAAATGTTTCAAGTGTTTGCCAGCATTGCAAAGCATAAATCTAGATGCCAATAGGTTAACTGTTTTAAGGAATAATACCTTTTCAGAACTACCACAATTAAGATATATTTTCTTTCAACTAAATTATCAGCTAAAAACAATAGAGCCTATCGCTTTCAACAGCACGTCATTAATCAGTTTACATTTTGGATACAACAATTTCCGATTTGACAAGAACTCTAGGTTTAATGCAGAACATATATTTAGACACTCGCCGTCATTACAACAATTAGACTTAACGAATAACTATCTGCCATCTGACAAAAATAAACCAGGTCTGATGTTTGCCCATTTGGCAGAGTTGAAATATTTGATTTTACAAGCGGTAGGTTTGAAAGAACTTCATCCTAACTTTTTTAGAAGTTTGACATCCTTAGAGAAAATAAATCTTGAAGGAAATTTCATTAATTCATGGACTCCAGAAACTTTTGCTAATATGCGTAGGATACAGTATATTAACTTAAAAAATAATTTGATACATGCACTGAACAAATCATCTTTACCTGAAAACATATTGCACCAACTAGAACAATTGGACCTTTCAAAGAATCCATTTACTTGTACATGTGACCTCATGTGGTTCCGAAACTGGATTCGAACAACAAAAGTAGACTTGTCCCGAGATTTTCCACGAGCGTACACGTGTAATTTTCCTGCTGAAATGCGAGGTCGATTAGTTATTAAATACAATCCAACCCCAGAGAGTTGCGAACAATCTGATCCGTTTATAGTAATCGCAATAATTTTGTCTTCATTTGCAATTTTGGTGATGATTGTAATTTTATTAGCTTATAAGGGTCATACCTATATAAGGAACTATTGCTATATTATGAGACTGCATCGTCTTCGAAAACAGGGATATTTACGTCTAAACAATCGTGATGATTTTGAATTCCATGCTTTTGTAGTGTACTGCGATGCTGATAGGGAATGGGTTCATAGTGAGTTCATCAAACGACTGGAAAATGAACAAATTAAGTTATGTGTTCATCATCGTGAATTCGATCCCGGAGTCCCAATTACAGAAAATATAGACAAGTATATGAACAAATCGTGGAAAGTTGTGATCATAATGAGTAACGATTTTGCTAGTAGTGATTGGTGCCAATGGGAGTGTGACTATGTTCAAGAAAGAAGACGTCGTCAAGGAAAAGATGCATGTGTTCTAATCATGCTGAAGGCGATTGATGCGTACCACATGACCAGTGGTATAAGATCCTTGTTACATACAACACCGTACCTTCGATACAAGAAAGGCATAGGGGAAGCTTTGTTTTGGCAGGCAGTGCTGAATACTCTTAGAAGACCACTAAGTGTGCCACCCATGGCCATCTAATATGTTCATTGAAAATGTAACAACTTTTCATCTTCTGTTAACAAGGTATTAAATAAAACTGGAAATCAACATCAATTCTAGAAAACCTCCATTTCTTCTTACCTCTTAATTTCATGGTGTTAGTTCAATTATTTTTTAATTTGATGTAATTACCTTTTTTTTCTGTTTAGTTGTTTTTTTTTCATATTCAACCTATTAATTATGTTTTACATACATATTGTGCATTATAACTTACCTTAGGAAATAAATTGCAAAACTTGATAGTATGGCTTAACCTTTTCATGATTTGTAAACATGAAAACTTAGAAACTAAGCTTACTCCATGCATGCATGGACGAAGGTAACTAACGTTAACTTAGTCCATGCTTGCATGGACTAACACAACAGACTTAGTCCATGCATGCATGGACGAAGGCAACCAAGGCTAACTTAGTCCATGCTTGCATGGACGAAGGCAACTAAAATTAACTTTTTTAAAGTTTAAAAAATTTATAAATGCAAAATATTTCAAAAAAATCAAATTTTTCAAAATTAAAAAAAAACAAAAAATATTTTAAAAATTTTTCTTTTAAAATTTAATTCTTATAAAAATAAATGAAAAAAACATGAAAAATTTACAAAATTATTTTTTTCTCCAAAATGCTGAAAAAAGTTAAAATTCCATTTTTTTTTCAAAATTAAACAAAAAGAAGAAAAAAATGGTTAATTATCACCACCAGATATAGGTACCCTGGGATATAGGTATAAATGCCACATGAGAATATTCACGTCTGCCAAAAGATTGGAATGTGTTCACATTTCATTTCAATGGTAAAAACTCTTCACTGAACAGATCAGTTGGAGACGGTCAGTTGGAGGTGATTTGTTTAACATAACCTGGACAGTAGCTGCAATTAGTTCCTGAAAGTTCCTAATCATTTAGTAGTGGTAAGTGTTATTTTAGTTTGTTGTTATTATATCTGTAATAAACATGTTTTGTTGCACTATTATTTTTGCCTTTGTCTCAATAGAAGCTAACTTTTTGTATATATTGTACATGTACATGCATTTAGTCGTCAAATCATCAACCCAACAATGTAAGATCTGTAAATTTGCTTTCACAAATCTTTTGTTCTTCCCATGCCGGGATTCTAATCCATGCTACTGAGATATTGTGACACCAAATCTGTACAATTTTTAAACACCAGAGAAGAGCAGATGATTTAAACACTTTTGTGTAATCCAGCATTATATATGTTTTTGTGTCTAATGTTATTATTGCAGTTTGAGCATTCAAAAACATGTTCATTATGTCCACTGGTTGTGTTTGGTTGCTGTCTGCCATATTAAATGGATTTCCTTTTTTTTTGTTATTTGCTTAAATTTGTCTATTAGCTTTCCCTTTTGAAATTAAATAAAAACAGTTCACAAATTAAGTGTGCTGGGCTTATTTTAATTAACCTTCATCAGAAACATACTAACAAAAATTTGAAAGCAAAGGATGTAGATACCATTATCTTGGGACTTAATAAGCCCATGTATAACGATCTTTAAATTCAGGCTTTTGCTCATTGTTGAAGACTTCAGGTGACCTGTACTTGTTTACATCAGTGCCCTACTATGCAGGGCTAGTAGTTGTCTCAATTGCAATCATTCAATGTATCCTTGCTTTTGTATCATTTAAAGACTTCAATTCTTTAATCATTTCAGTTAACACATTTTAATTTCAAAACATTCAACAGATATTTCCAAATAACAAATTTTGTAAACAACAGATATAATTGGTAACTGGTAATTATTTTACAGTCAATATGTTTTTATATTTATCAAGAGGCATCATAATCATGTTCATTAAATTCTTTCCTTGTCAGACTGTTACTGAACCCAAAACCAGTGAAAATTGCAAGTAGCTTTTAGTTTCTAGTAGTACTATTTTGATAAGATGTGTAATTTTTCGTCATTTCTTTTGATGTTCTGTCATATCCAGTCAGACTATTTCACATGTTGAACTTTACTCACAATTATATTTCATCTGTAAATGCTAAATTATGCAACTTCTAATGCAGGGAGACATGAGGGTTACTAATTTTTTAAATGTATAACTAGTTTTTATCTAATACAGTATATTTTTTAATATCAAAATAAAAATAACTAAAACTGAGTATTTAATAACAATATTTATTTGCAATTTTTTTCGTTTTCCGTTATCTAACTTTAGTTTGCCTCAACTAAATGTTATGAAACTTATAAATCTAAGAAATTTGTAGAACATATTGTTGTTAATTGACCATGTTGATTTGCCATAATTTATCACATTCACACATATTCATTGCAAAAACATCTTTTTCATAAGTGTCTACAGGAGCTTGTGTTTCTGTATCTTTTCTTTAAAGAATCATCATGATAGCTTCTGTTCCATTCACATTCGAGACATAAATGAGATCTTCAGGAAAATATCTACTCCTTATATCTTTATCTGAAAAAACAAAACAAAAAATATGCTTTGACATAGTTTGACATATTTTTACAAGATTGTACATACTGAAATGTCTTGCCTGCTTAATGGTCATGATTGAACTTTCTGTTGCATGTTTCAATCTGAAGAATATACCACAATTAGTTCCTAAAACATATACACATGACTAAATTTTTCTTCCAACATGATTTTTATTTATTTACTAATCAAGGTGAGAGAAGACAATGAAAAGTAGATAAACATATATAGATTACCGTAGCTTCTCAACTTTAATTTGATATCAACAAAATGTATTGTGGCAATTTCTCAAATATCAGTGGTGGATCCAAGGGGAGGGTTCCGGTGGTTGGAACCCCCCTTTTTTTGAGACGATCAATGCAATTGAATGGAGACATTTAGTTTGAACCCCCCCCCCCCTTTAGAAATGTCTGAATTCACCCCTGAATATAATACAGGTTACCCAATCATCACAGTTGGTTGACCATTATGGATAAACCATTTCACAGATGATATCAAATGTTTCTTACTTCGTACCTGCAATCCCCTTTCCTTTTCATGAATGTGACCTACCGAAATAAACTATATATACCAGGTTTGTAATAACATGTGCAACACGAAGGGTGCCACATGTGGAGCAGGATCTGCTTACCCTTCTGGAGACCCTGAGATCACCCCCAGTTTTTGGTGGGGTTTGTGTGGCTCAGTTTTTAGTTTTTAATGTTGTTTCTAGTGTACTATTAATTGTCTGTTTGTCTTTTTCATTTTTAGCCATGGCGTTGTCAGTTTATTTTCGATTTATGAGTTTGAATGTTGCTATGGTATATTTCACCCCTCTTTTTTTTAACAGGAGGTTAATAAGCTGTAATTAGCAATGGATGTTAGTAGCCATTTAATTCTTTTAAATTAAAACTAGTCTGAAGTACTGAACCATGTTTGATTGAAATATTTGTCGATGCAATAATGACACACTTCTTCAAACATCAGTAACAGTTATAATCATACCTTTGCTGACTTCAGCATTTCATTATGTCTTCAGTTTCTTTTCTCATCTGTCATAGTATCAATATTATATATGTAGCATACCACCATCTTGATGCATTCTGTATTACAAATAGTTACTCAACAGTTTTATCGTAGCAATCTTTTGGTGTTTTTTTTTTATCAGGAACTACATGTTCTATATTCTGGAAATCTTACAATGCATGGAAAAGCTGAAATTATAAATTAGGTAAATAAATTTTAATCAATATGAACAACACAATCAGCTTTTTTAATGATAAATGTGTACTAAGTTTCAAATTGATTGGACTTTAACTTCATCAAAAACTACCTTGACTTAAAAAAAATTTAACCTGAAACTGAGGGAACACTTTTAATTTCTATGTTCAGTGAACCATAAAAATGGGGTCAAAAGTCTTTAATTTGGTTTTAAAATAAGAAAGATCATATCATAAGGAACATTTGTACTAAGTTTCAAGTTGATTGGACTTCAGCTTCATCAAAAACTATCTTGACCAAAAACATTAACCTGAAGTGGGAAGAATGGATGGACAGACAAACAAACAGACGAAAGGACGCACAGACTAGAAAACATAATGCTTCTCTACTATTGTAGGTAGAGCATAAAAATTCATAAAAGAACTAGCAAAAAAAGGCACCAACAAAAAGAAACAAATTTAAAGTAATTGTCCATTAACCAGGAAACCCTTGTTTTTCCCCTTTTGTTGCTCCTAATTCATAAACAGATTGAGTCATAACTCCAATATTCCAACCCTTACTATCCTTTGGAGTTTTGTGGTGTGGAAACTTCAGGCAATTCTATAAACTGTTCTACAAATTATTGTCTGGACAATAGAAAATTGATTATTTGGGCCCCTTTTATACCCCTTTTTCCTACACCAAAGGGACCATAAATTAACCCCCAAATCAATCCAAACCTTCCTTTTTGTGGTTTCAAACTTCAAAGATTTATATTTACTTATGCTAAAACTATTGGCATTTTTTTTAATTAAACTTAAGTTATTGGCAAATTTCCAATGGATTTTATTAATACTGAAGTTATATATAGATATAGGAAGATGTGGTGTGAGTGCCAATGAGACAACTCTCCATCCAAATAACAATTTAAAAATTAAACCATTATAGGTTAAAGTACGGCCTTCAACAAGGAGCCTTGGCTCACACCGAACAACAAGCTATAAAGGGCCCCAAAATTACTAGTGTAAAACCATTCAAACGGGAAAACCAACGGTCTAATCTATATAAACAAAATGTTGGTAAATTTCAAAATCACATCTTTAAGGTGGTACCCAACACTTACACTAAAATTAATTTGGCTCGTTTAATTTTCTTAAAATTTTGACAAAGTATTTACTTTGACTCTTTGACAAAAATATAAAAATTTTAATTTTTTTGAACCAACCGTTTTATCAGAAAAATTACACTGGTTATATAGCAGTTTGACAAACACTCATTTTGATCATTGAAAAGCTTAATATCCCTTTAACAACACAACGTAATTAAAACGTTTAGCTGACTTTACAGAGTTATCTCCCTGTAGTGTTAGGTACCACCTTAAAAGTTGTGTGAAATAATTCAAATATAACTTTTGGATTACCTCCCTTACACAGCTTTCAAATTGTCTTGACTATCCTTTAACCAGAAAAATAATTGTTTTTCATCTTTTTTGCCCCTTATTCATAAATGGTTTTATCTATATCCTTAGCCAATCCTAACCATCCCATAGTAGTATAGAGCATTGGGGTATAATTTTAGAAAGATCATACACTTTTACACAAGTCATTAACTTAAAACTACAAAAATGCTTGTGTTTGGCCCATCATTCTTGACTGTTTGCCCCATAACCCTAAAAATAAATTCCAACCTTCTTCTTATAATATTTAACATTGTGGTACAATTTCAGAGGAATTGAAATACTTATACACAACTTATTGTCCTGAAACTAGATATTAATGCTTGTTTTGGTCCCCTTATCCTAAACCTTAGGGACCATAACCCCCAATATCAATCCCAAGCTTCCTTTTGTTGTTTTAAACATTGTGTTAAAATTCTATTCATTTCTATTAACATGATTAACTTATACTAAAGTTATTATCTGGAAACCATCCGTCTTCGAACGATGCTCAGCTGACCACAAAGCAATGTGATACCAATATAATTATATGATTGCAAAAATTTTATGGTTGTATAAAAAGGTATTCTAGACTTTAAACTAGAGGCTCTAAAGAACCTGTGTCGCTCACCTTGGTCTACATGTATGTGAATATTAAACAAAGGAAGCAGATGGATTCATGACAAAATTGTGTTTTGGTGATGGTGATGTGTTTGTACATCTTACTTTACTGAACATTCTTGCTGCTTAAAATTATCTCTATATATAATGAACTTGACCCAGTAGTTAGTAAAAATTTACAAATTTTATGAAAATTGTTAAAAAATGACTATAAAGGACAATAACTCCATAGGGGATTAATTGACCTTGTTGACCATTTCGGTCATGT
>CM034361.1:35506843-35590777 GCA_019925275.1 Mytilus edulis | reverse complement strand
TGTTGGTTGCTCTTTGTATAAATTATTAGCGCGGGAGTCAAAAGTCGGTATCATGAAAATAGTCTATTGCATACGCATGGTATAATTACGCTTCTGTAACGCCATACACATTATTACAACTTTAAATCGCTTTAAATCAAATCACAACGATTGGCCTACATGTATGGGTGTGCTTGGTCTGAAACAATCATTTTAGAGTGAATCTGATGAATAACACTTGAGTAAAAATGTCCAAGTATAACATAGTGATATAAATTGAAAACTAACAATTATGTCATTTTTAATTTTGTTTTGTATGTATGAAATTATTTTTTTAAATGTTTGTATATACATGATTTATTACAGTTAGTATTTTTTTACACAATAATTTTTTCGACTAACTTTCAATTAAAAGTAAGCAAAAAGATACGGAAATGATAGAACAATTACAACAGAAAACAGAAGAACTGTCAAGGTTACTGAAGGAAGAGAGAAAAGAAATGAAAAACACAGAACGACACAAACACAAAAAGAAATGACAGAAAAAGAGAAAGAAATAGCAGATCTTAGAAAAGAAACCACAGGACTTAAAGAGGAAACTGAAAAATTGAAACAGGAAGTGGAGAGCTTGAGAACAAGGTAATCATGAAAATCATCATCGTCATCTTTTGAATGAAAACAAACATGGAATGTACATCAATTTTGACAAGACATAATGCTGAACAAAATTAAAGCCCAGTCTTACGTGTGTAATGCATTTACTCCCATTTAATTGGTCATTATTTCAAATGTTTCTGTATTTAATAAACACAGAAATGTGCCAAGGATTTTTTGCTAGATTATGAAAATTTAAGACAATACGAAAAGTTATACAGTTTTACCTATTTTTACCACAGTACCAAAATAAACCCAACAGGAGCCATAACATTGACCATCAGCTGTTTACAAGTTACTTATTTTTCTTATATTCAATCAATACTAACGTATAATTATTTACATTTTATGCTATGCTATTATAAATCTGATTTATATATTTATTTAGTCTAAGTAAAGCTGCAGGAGATAAGTTGACTGATGGTAACCCTACCATTACTGATCTTAGTGATCCAAATCGTCCCCAGAAACTCTGTGAAAAATTCAATAGCTTGTATGACAACTTATGGACTGATGCATTTGAACATGTTTTCAAAGATGAAAATAACGAGAAATTATCCGCCGCAAGACTAGTAGATATATTCAGGGTAAATACAGAGTATTGTTGTGTATAATTCCTACTAATTGCAATTTTACTTTTTTACCTTGAATTTCATTTTGACTTGTTATATCATTATTCAAATCTTTTTGTTTTATTCAAAATGTATCCATATGCTTCTGTTTTAAAAGTTTTCCTTTATACGCAAGATCTCAGTAAAACTCTGAATAAATAAATAATTTCAAATACGTGTCCAGAGTATATTTATAACAGATATTTTCTACATTTTAACGATAAATCCCATGATAATTACATCAAAATAAGGTAAAAAATATAGCAACTGAATATAGAATATAAACAAACATAAATAATCATTTGAAACAGTCTCTATGATTAAAATTTCAGAAATGTTGGGAGTTTTGTCGTGAATGCGCTGATCGTCAGCTGGAAATGTTACAAGAAAAGTTTGTGCGACCAGAAGTTATCACGGAAGAAATGAATAGACAGGTATGTTCACTGTATTAAAAATTTAAAAACCTTCCAGTGAAAAAGAAGAAAAAAACAAGCAGAAATACATACAAAAAACGTTATGTAATTTATGAAACTTGGATGTTCAGTAAAACCCATCCCAAAGTAGGGAGTGCGGTAGATTGTGCGGGATGTATAAGTACGTAGCCACATCTGTTGGGAATGGAGACGGTCGATCCGATGCATCGTATTGGGAGAGTGCCATTCTTTGCGAACGTTGAGAACCCTTGCAAAATCTGGGAGGGGTCCGTAGTTGACCCTTTGAAGAGCCCCTACCTAATATGTCCTCTTTTTCTAGTCGCAAATCAAATTTCCCAGACCTTAATTACGGGACCTACATACAATTTTACTGTTAATTTGTTTCGTCCTGAACATGCATGAAATATTTGTCACTAAACCTAGCAAACCTCAATTTATCAAATATAACTACGATTAAAAGAAGATGTAAGGTACTCGTCAAAGTGGCAGTGGCTAACGACAAAATAACCCTTGGGGTACTCTTTTGGTACTGATTTTAAGTAAACGTCGTATAAAACAAGGAGAATTGACAGTGACTGACAATCAATAACCAATAAAAATTAAATATATCAAAAGACAATCACAAAGTTAGTTTCCGATTTAAGAAATCTAAAATGAAAACATAGATATAGGAAGATGTGGTATGAGTGCCAATGAGACAACTCTTTATCCAAGTCACAAATTATAAGGGTAAACCATTATAGGTCAAAGCACGGAGACCTGGCTCACACCACACAGCAAGCAATAAAGGGTCCCACGAAATTACCAATGTAAAGACCATTCAAACGGGAAAACATGTGTGCTTTTAATTTGTATGTTGTTTTTATTAGAAACTATTCTTCTATACTGGATGCATGCTTTTGTGTTAAGATAAACTTTTCCATCCACAGGGATTAATACAGACATTCTCAAAGTCAGAACTGAAAATGATAAAAGATGCAAGAAAAGCAGTTGCAAAGCACACATTAGTTAATTTAACACAGGTACATGTATTAGAGTCAACTATGAATGCAATCTCATTACTGTTACCAAGATTATAACCATAACACAGTCACCAACTAACACGCGCAAACACTCAGCTCTCCACTTAAATTTCAAATAAAAAAGATCACGGAACATTCTGAATGTACATTTATAGAGCTCGGGGATAATAAAGAAGACTATTCAAGCATAATATACTAGATAAAAGATACCGACACAACTTTCCTGAAGTTGAATCAAATTGAAATTTAGATGGCAGTAAACATGACCGAGATGAATCAAAAGAAAGTACACATTTTGTCTAAAGATTAATCCTGGACTCATAAAAAAAACCATGCAAATAGGGGAAATTAAAGCCTTCAGCATTACGAACTTCTCTGAAAACAGACAGAGATCTTTTATGTAGAATATTGTCTTTCGCCTGTCATATTCGAATTTGGTTTTTAAACTGAATAACTAGATTTTAAAAAGAGAGTAATTTAAAATCAACAGTGTATCCCTAAAATAATATTGAAGGAATGTAGATGGGTTGGTGTAAATCCTAATAACGCATCTTTGAGCAATATAATATGTAACAACCATTGAACATATTCATCATTTTTACTGTTGTTTACTTAAGTAATCATTCATTCATACATTCACAAATACAGTAAGCCCTCGACAGTGTCTATTTCTTACACCTTGTTTTTACTATTTTCGATAAAATAAAGTTATCTTTCACTATTTTTTTTTAATAGATTGTATATAGCTTTTTGTCGGTAAATTGATTGGTTAACCTTCCTTTGCCTGTTTCAGTTTTACTGGAAAACGAAAGCAAAACAGAAAGAGTCATTGCGACCGTATGTAGATGCTTGTATGGAAATTTGTTGGTACGCTGCTATTAATGATCCAAAACTGGATTTCAGTTTTGAGCCAACAAAGAACAAAGATGATTTTAGAGGTTACACACAATCTGGGAAATTTGTAGACTATTTAGTATGGCCTGCCATGTATCTCCATACTGATGGGCCATTACTTTATAAAGGTGTTGTGCAGCTGAAAGATAATGAGGGAGAAAGAGAACAAATGTGAAATAAATAAATATAAACCTGAAAAAAAATCATTAATATTAAATTTGTTAATTATCATTTAGATATATAATGTTCTTCATCTGACTAAATTATGAGATGAAAATGTGTACTAGGCGTTATCTCATGGAGTCATGTTGTCTTTTCAGAAATGTCTGATTCTATATATAGAAAAAAAAATACGAGCGGCTTCTAGTCTTGTTTAGATCTGACCGTTTGTACCACATAAATATTGCATTGCTTGCATTTTAATATACCGAGGCAAGTTCTGTGTTTTAAAACATATAGACAAAACTTGATGACAAATTGAATATCGCTCTTTCCATGTGAATTTTCACTTTATTTTACATTGAAAATGTTTTTATCCTTACAAAGTCGTTGATATTTGCCAAATTATTATTCAATTACAAGTTCTGCGAGCCAAATATGAAGGGTAAGAGACTCAAATTCTGAGTTCGAACTCTGTATGGAGATAGGGGTAAAGAGTTGGATAAGATACATAAATAAAAACCACAGAAAATGCAAAACATAAAAAAATATCAAAGAGACATTGAAACATTAAAAAAATATCACTTTCAATTAATAAACTGTTGGCACAGAGATATGGGTCACTCTTTTGTTATATTGATAGTAAAATAAAAATGTTGTCTAAACAAAAATACCAGTACTTAAACATGTAAGATATGCAAAACGTTCAAGGTCAACGAACTGTGAAGGAAGTTCAAGGCTATACAAATTCCATGGAAAAGAGATGTTCATATGCTTATACAAATGCATACTAAATATCATTGACCTACCAATAGTGTTACCCATAAAATTAATGTGGCGCAAGAAAAGCAGCAGTCCAAGTACAGTGCCTTGAGGTACTCTTGATGCTAAACCCTACAGAGTTAGAATTTTCGCCCTTCTACCAAGACTCTCATAGATCCTTTTGTAAGGAACATGTGGCGCCAATGCACGCAGAATAAGTCCATCAATACCATAAATTTCGCTGCCTTTTGTGCGGAACCGTTGTTCAGGCTAAAGAGAAATCCTGTATCTTGTCTGATGGCCTTTTTCAAGTTGTATTTAGTCGTTTATAGTTGTTAAAAGTTATGTTTCTCACGAGCGTGTCTTTTGTAAAAAAAAACTATTCGAATTGGTTTAGAAGTATGTTTGCCTTTTCTGTGTTTTCGTCAACGAGAGTTCCATTTTGTTTCATTGCTGGAATGCCAATGTTTTATAACGCAAGAATGGTTTTGTGTTGTTCTCTTGTAAACCTTGTTATATGGTGTTGTTTATATAGTTTTGATTATATCTGTTTTATTAAATTCTTTATTGCACTTATTAAAGTTTTCGTAATTACCACTGTTTTAATTTCTTTGTATGATTAGAAAGTATTATTTTGGATTTTAACATTCGGCCTAGATTTCTGATGAGGCATAGCAGTGATTATCTGGATGAGCATACACGTACCGTTGTCGGGGGGTGGTTGTCGGATAATTGTGAATATTGCGATGGTGAGGTTTAACCATGGTTTCCAAACTTTAGTACTAGTTGTGATTTTGGATTTCATGGATATTGACAGTTGTTTCATTTCTTTGAGTCCCAATCGGCTTTGTTGAACATCTATTTTTTACGCTTTAGCTGTTTGATATACTGTGGAATTATGTCAAAGTATGTGACGACCATAGGCATGATCACTAGCTACTGATACCAGGGAATCTAGTTGAAGATTTAAATAATGATACATTATTAATGATGACAAGGTCTAGGTAATTATTGTATCCAGTTACATCTCTTGAGTAAGCCCAATATTTATGGATGTCTCTAAAAGTGCTTGTTGAACTTTACGTTCTTGTGTTCCCGGTGTAACTATGAGGGTGTCTAAATTAATGTCAGAGCAGTTGAAGTCGCCGACTATGATCATTTGTTTATATATGTTACCTAGCTAGATTATTTATTGACTCTTTACATTTGACGATGTGGCATATAGAATGATGCCAAGTTTAAGTCCTATAGTCTGTAGTTTTACTTTTGTACAAGTAATTTTAACTTTCTCATCAGATTCCAAGTTTAATTTGATACTGTGAGTATAAGGGAGTCTCGGTAATTACTTTGAAATATGTAATCTTCTAGTAAACATTCACGAAGAGTAACTAGTTATATCCAACTATAATATCATGTGTTATAAACTATTTGTAATTTAACTTGATTAATTCATCAACATGTATCATTTTAAACACAAAGCTATCACACGTTTTAATTTACTGTGACTCCTTAGGAGTTCTATAACAATTGGTGTAGTTGTTTACTGACATGCTCAAGGTATTTACACGAAAATATGGATCAGCTCTTACTGCATCTCAGGACATCCGTCCTGAAGTCACATGGACGCAAAAGTATTTCAAATGCACTGAATAACTACTGCTTCTCTCCACACTTTAAGCAGAACAAACACGATACACTGTTCAAATAAAGGCAACAGCAGTATACCGCTGTCCAAAAGTCATAAATCGATTAAGAGAAAAATAAAAAATAAAACCGAGGGGAACACATCAACTATAAGAGGAAAACAAAGAAACAGCAGAAACACTGAAGTGCAACAAAAACAAACGACAATTCAACGTACATAGAAGCTATTAGATGAAAACAGTCATATTCCTGACTTAATACAGGACATTTTAAGAAAAAATGGTGGGTTTAGCCTAGTTTTGTGGCTACCCAAACCTCGCGTTTTATGGCAATGATAATTATACCGCTAAAATGAAACAGATGAACATGCTAGATACTCTTAACAGAATGTGATTTGAACCTCAATATGAAATATCAGACAGTGTACACTTACCTAATCATGCGTATCGGGATATTAAGAAACACAAACTTTCCTAAGTTTAACTTGTCGTGCTGCACTGAAGATAAGCTGCACTTGGTAACCGTTTATTCAAATGGTCAGGCTAGAGTGTGATATTATGAATCAGAATTGCAAATTCTTATAATACGTAAAAGAAGAGGGACGAAAGATACCAAAGGGACAGTCAAACTCAAAAATCTAAAACAAACTGACAACGCCATGGCTAAAAATGAAAAAGACAAACAGAAAAACAATAGTACACATGACACAACATAGAAAACTAAAGAATAAACACGAACCCCACCAAAAACTAGGGGTGATCTCAGATCTCAGAAAACGTAAGAGTCATATAAGTATGAAATCAGTAGTAAATATTTTCTCGATTTATTTAAATGTTCGAAGTAATTTACGTATTCATTAGAAAGCCTTAGAACTGTACAAAATTTAGCTTTCTTGTTTAAAGGGGGATAAAACCGTTAGTTGGAGGAAAGCATACATCAATTTTGCTGATCAATAGAAAACATAAAACACTAACAAAAGTCCACAAAACACTACTGTAAACTAAAAATAGATGCTGTCAAGAGAGGTTCACACCAGTAATATTGAAGTCGTTGCATTTGATATAAAATTTTAACATCAAACGATCTTCCTTTTATATTTAAATCGAAAAATGAAGTTCTTTGTCTATTTTCTTTTTACAAATTATAAATAAAAAAAAATATCATATTTACTTGTTCTATGATCGTATTATCGTTTACAATATTTTTCATTTTATCTCCACTTTTGTATTTTGTACATATTCATTCCCTTAATTTTGTAGTTCAGACTATTCATTTTCGACCTTTCTTCTGTCGGGTTATTTTCCCTCCGTTACTGCCACTGCTGGTGGAGATTTATTTCCCGAGGGTATCACCAGCCCAGTAGTCAGCACTTGTGCTGACATGAATTATCATTGATATGGTTATATTTATAAATTTACCGCTCACAAAATTTTGAATTTTTGAAATACTAAGGCTTTTCTCCCTCAAGCATAGATAACCTTAGCTGTATTTGGCAAAACCTTTAGGAATTTTGGTCCTCAATGCTCTTCAACTTCGTATTCATTTGGCTTTTTTTTTTTTAACTTTTTTGGATTCGAGCGTCACTGATGAGTCTTTTGTAGACGAAACGCGCGTCTAGTATACAAAATTTAGTCCTGGTATCTATGATGAGTTTATTTACTAGTATTACCTGGCCAGAATATTCATTTTCAAATTCCTCCTGCAATCCATCCTCCACCTCCCCTCCGACGAAAGTAACAGTTATAAACACCAGATGCATTTTTACAATATATTTTTCTTATAAATATCTCAGTGATGCTCTAGGACAAAACGTTTAAAAAAGGAAATGAAATGATGATATAAACCAAGAATGACAAAAAAAGTATAAACTAACCATGTCCACCAGCAGAGGAACATGTATCTACCAAGCTGTATTGTTTTCCAAGTTGCAGCAACTTTAGTAACTTTTTAATTAACTGTTTATATATATTCCTAAGATTGCAGTCTTAAACAATGTTGGGAAACATGTTTTCATAGACATTCAACGAGAAGAAAATAAGATGATACGGTGTTATTGCAACAGACGCAACTGTCCATCAAACGACGTAGAAATATACACCTGCTTTTTCAGGTCGGGCCTGAAAAGAATAAGCAGACCGTCATACTTTAATTCAAGAGCACTCTTCTTGTGTCGTTATTGTATCATAGTTCGCTAGTTTGTATTACTTTGAACCATATTTTGGGAGAATTTTGGCCCCTGAGTAACTTGTCGTTGATCGTCATACTTATTCTGTAACTTGTTATAACATAATCTCAATACAAATGTTAATTAAATTGAGAATGAAAATGGGGAATGTGCCAAAGAGACAACAACCCGACCATTAAAAAAACAACAGCAGAAGGTCACCAACAGGTCTTCAATGTAGCGAGAAATTCCCGCACCCGGAGGCGTCCTTCAGCTGGCCCCTAAACAAATATATACTAGTTCAGTGATAATGAACGCCATACTAATTTCCAAATTGTACACAAGAAACTAAAATTAAAATAATACAAGACTAACAAAGGCCAGAGGCTCCTGACTTGGGACAGGCGCAAAAATGCGGCGGGGTTAAACATGTTTGTGAGATCTCAACCCTCCCCCTATACCTGTAGTCAATGTAGAAAAGTAAACGCATAACAATACGCACATTAAAATTCAGTCCAAGAGAAGTCCGAGTCTGATGTCAGAAGATGTAACCAAAGAAAATAAACAAAATGACAATAATACATAAATAACAACAGACTACTAGCAGTTAACTGACATGCCAGCTCCAGACTTCAATTAAACTGACTGAAAGATTATGATTTCATCATATGAACATCAGGCACAATCCTTCCCGTTAGGGGTTTAGTATCATACCATCATAACATATATGAGAAGAACATAACCCGTGTCATGCCAACAACTGGTTTTTGAATAAATGTGTTTAGTTCCGGTGCAAAGAGCCTATAAGTGAATCAATATTAACCTCAAAATATGCAATCTTTAATGACCTGACAACAGTATCGTAACTATATCCCTTCTTAATAAGTCTATTTAAAGGTTTTGTTAGTTTTTGAGGTGAATACTGACACCTTTGTGCTTTATAAAGAATATTTCCATAAAAAATTGGATGTGAAATACCTGAACGCATAAGAAGTCTGCATGTTGAGCTATATTTACGAATGATGTCCTTATACCAATGATAAAATTTAGTAAATGTTTTGACTAGTTTGTGATATCGAAAACCCTGGTGTAATAATTTTTCAGTAATACATACATTTCTCTCGTTAAAATCTAAAACATTGTTACAAACACGAGCGAATCGTACAAGTTGAGATATATAAACACCGTAAGATGGTGAATAGGGAACGTCACCATCTAAAAAGTGATAATTAACGATAGGAAATGAAAAATCATCTCTTTTATCATAAATTTTAGTATTCAGCTTTCCGTTAGTGATAAAGTTATCAAGATCGAGGAAAGTACAGTGGTCATTGTTAGTATTAGCTTTATTTAAAGTAAGTTCAGCAGGATAAATTTCTTTAATATACATACTGAAGTCGTCATTATTGAGAGCCAAAATATCATCCAAATATCTAAAAGTATTATTAAATTTGTTTATCAGATGTTGTTTCGATGGGTCTTTGCTTATTTTTGTCATAAATTATAACTCATAGCAATACAATAACAGGTCCGCAATAAGTGGTGAACAGTTAGTCCCCATTGGAATTCCGATAATCAGGCGATATACGGAATTCCCAAAGCGAACAAAAATGTTATCTAGTAAAAATTCAAGGGCATATATAGTATCAAAGCATGTCCAATTGACATAGTTTTTTTCTTTATTGCTACTAAAAAATGACCTAAAAGAGTTTGAACATATATATTCACATTCTGACTTTTTAAATGCCCATTTAATTAGGTGTGTGAATTTTTTCTTAATGAGAATGTGAGGCAATGTGGTATACAGGGTAGAAAAATCAAAACTTTGAACAGATTCAAAATCACCAATATAAGCATGCAATTTATCAAGTACTTCCAACGAGTTCTTCACACTCCAAAAGTAATTAATTCCACTATTTTCGAAGGCCTTATTTGAACAATTTATTATCAGATTTTTAATTGTACCAAGTGTGCTGGTAAGAAGAATAGACAATTTAGTAGTGGAACAATGGCTTGAAGACGAAATAAATCTATATTTGTAAGGTGTTTAGTGTAGCTTTGGAAGCCAGTACATAGTTGGGACTTTCATTGTATTTGGCTCTGCTTGTAAAGCGGTAGCTAAAAGTTTATGTTTGTTACAGATGTCGTTTTCTGAAAATGGAGTCAGTTGGAATGTTGGTGAATTGGTGATTTCTTTTTTCAGAACCTCAATGTAAAATTTACGTCAAACAATAATAATGTTATTAGCAGCTTTATCGGCCGGGACAAAAACAAATTTCATGGCTAGTTCTTTTAGTTTATGTTTGATACGAGAAATAGGTTTTTTGTGGTTATTGTTAATAGTAAAATGTTCTTTAAAATGTTGAATACGTATATCAACTATCTTCATTACTGAATTAAAAAAAGAGTCTAAAGATTTTTTGTCAGCTTTTTCCCGTTTTAACCATTTCATACAGTAAGTATCACTGGGGTAAAGCTGATGACCGTAACTGCATTCACGGTCATCCCAAGATGTCGGATGAAAAATTAGGTCAGTTTCTGTATTGTCTGTTAAAGTGTTTCTATATCATTTTCTTTACAAATCATACATTGAAACGATGTAAATTTATAAAAGAATCACTCGGAAATCACTAATTACTTTTGAGAAATGTGCATGAAACGGGAAATTCGATTTGAAAAAATCGCCAAGATGACCGTAAATCACAATCGAGATGACCGTAACAGAATCAGCGATTCATAACAAGGCTGACCGTAACTGCTATTAAGATGACCGTAATTTGTAAATGATGACCGTAACTTTTAAAGGATGACCCTCAATTCTAAGAAATATCCGTAATTATATAACTATCTTTTTGTATCAAATGATTGCCAAAAGACATGCAAATGAACAGGAAGGGAAAACATGCCACAAAAGCGCGATAAAATGACACCTTACAAGCATAATAAAACAAAATGGGGTGCACAGCCTTCAACTGCTCGACAAAAGATTTTTGTTTGTTTCTGGGATTCCTTTTAATGACATATAATAAATACACATTTTTAAAAATGCCAAAAAATTGCATGTACACCCATTGATATTATATAGTCTTTCATTTTGTCGTGCTAATAAAATAACAGAAATATTTTGAAAATATCATTCGAATAAACTAGTGAAGGTGAGGTCCAGCAAAGTAGATCCTTAAAAAAGTATTGTACGAAAAGCGTATCACAAGGCGGAACGTTGTCAATGTGTATATATACAGAAATGTTATTCATACAGTCAGGATTCTACTTCTTCAAAATTATCTCCCCATTACGCCAGTTCATGCTCACAATCGTAGAAATGGAAGCCATTGTAGGGATGACGCTCTGCCAATTTTGCTCTTGAAAACTGATAAATTTATCCACATAGCACCATTACGATCGATCGTTATATGTCAGTTATATTTTAAAAGACAAATGTATCTTCTAGCTAATGAGCATTAGTTAATGATCTTGTCTGCATTGATTCAACTTAAAAATATTGTCAGTTCGGATGTCAGATGGAATTTTTGAAAATTCTTAAGCATTTAAAAAAATTCTAATTAAATATTTCGTGGAAGGGCAGACTAAACATTTTCAGTGGTTGAAGATTATAAACCCTAATTATCACACACAAGAAAATCATATTTTTTCGAAGATATCCATTTTCATCATCCAAATTAAAAGACTGTCGTCAAGTACTTTTAGAAAAAATAACTATTCGAACACACCTACTCTGTTTTTGTGATTCATTAGATAGGTATCTCACTTGACACATATATTTCATCTTTTCGTACTGTCATTTTTTTACGTTATAAAGTCAACCTGTAGCTTTGATATATAAAAATGATAGAATCTGAAGCGAGATGCTATATAGAATGAAATTCAAAACAGTGTGGCTGTGGCCATTGATTGACATATTAAATTCATCCATTGACTGGGACAATTTAGGTGAACGTTTGTATGTAACGACACATATTTATATCCGCTAACCGAGCCCTTATTGAGATCGACAATCTCAACAAAAAAGCTTTGAATACAATACGGATATTTCTTAGAATTGATGGTCATCCTATAAAAGTTATGGTCGTCCTATATAAATTACAGTCAGTCTTTACAAATTACGGTCATCCTTTACAAGTTACGGTCATCTTTTTACCAATTACGGTCATCCTTGTTTTATGTTACGGTCATCTTGAAAATATTTTGATTGTGATTTACGGTCATCTTGGCGATTTTTTCAAATCAAATTTCCCGTTTCATGCACATTTCTCAAAAGTAATTAGTGATTTCCGAGTGATTCTTTTATAAATTTACATCGTTTCAATGTATGATTTGTAAAGAAAATGATATAGAAACACTTTAACAGACAATACAGAAACTGACCTAATTTTTCATCCGACATCTTGGGATGACCGTGAATGCAGTTACGGTCATCAGCTTTACCCCAGTGAAGTATGGAGTGAGTCGTGGATGATATTACGACACTCATTCCAATTAATAATTGACGGGGGACGATATTTAGGTCCTTTACTGAGGAATGATTTTATCTCTCGGTCTTGAACGAAGTTAAGATCTCCTGTTATAACATGGGAAATGGGTCCATAAATATATTCGGAGGTACTACAATTACATGAAGTAGGTGTATTTTCACTGCTATTAACATCTTTACACAGTTGACTATAATTAAACACAAATTTCCGGGTAGATTTCTTGTAAATATAACAAATAAGAGGTAGCTCAGTATTGTCAAAATATCCAGGAATTTGTTCTTTAACAGAATGTTTGTTTGGAAAATGTGAAATTCTGTTTATTCTGAACAACGATATAAAGTGTCTTTCTATCAAATAGCAAACAGCGAAAGAATTGAACAAGACAAAAACTACTGCTATAGAACAGGCTTTAAACATTACTGCTACAAAACAGAACAGGTATAGTGGAACTAAATTTTGATGGCATATTTCACATAAAATATTTCCCGCCAAGTCAAGGCAACGTTTATTTATCAAATTTCAAAAATGCATTTTTAAAATAATCAATGTCAATACGCATTGTCTAATTTTATGGGGAATATAATTATTTTCAAACAATTATCTTTGGAAAAATTAAGGTGTATGACTGTCACATAAGTTCAAGTTAACTAGCCAACGACTATGGTATGCTCTTTCTAATTTTAATGCCAAAATAGATTTTTACCCAATTTCACGGTCCATTGAACATGGAAAATGATACTGAGAGTGGGGCATCCGTGTACTTTGAACACATTCTTGTTTTAATCTAAATGGAACCTATTCAAAACTTTCAATATTAGCAATGAATGTTTTGCCAAAAAGGGCGTCTTTCAACGACTCCTGCATGCTCTCGAAAAGGAGCGAATGTGGGGCAGTGACACGAATTTCGTTCAAAATCCTTTTATAAAACACGTAAAAGTATTTCAAGATCTTACCTGAATAAACACCAAAAAAATCAAATGTACTACTTATATACATGTAAGAGCTATAGATATTGTTCATTTGAGATGTTATCAAAAATGATTAATAGATACATAAATTGTTTTATATGTAATATAAATACATTAATTTTGAAAAAAAAACATCGCTCTATTCGTCAAACATCAATTTGGTTCAACGAGCGCACAAGTTAGCACATAAACAATCGTATTAACCGTATTCATTACTATCATTCCTGTAAACTGTACTAATCTTTGAATATTAAATGTCGGATTACATGTTCCACAAAAATCGATATTTCCTAATTGTTTTCAAGTGAATTTCACGTGTGACAAAAATGTCATAAACATGTAAGCAAGTTTCACGTGAAAATAATATGAAATCAGTTCATGTGAACTCTACGTATTTATTAGCTTGCTTTACCAGAAAGGAATATGAATCAGGAAAAAAATCAATACATGGATATTTTTCGGAAAAAAAAAATTTTGTACATCGAAACGGGAGAAAAACAGATACACCATTATATACTAGCATTAGAAATTAATTATTGGCGGCCATCTGCATTATTGAAAGTACATGTACAATATTAAAGCTCGCGATCACATGCTGTTTTTGGTATATCTGCATATGTGTATACGTCAACGTATATGATACGGTTGATACGTCTTTAAATAACAGACCTCTAGGTTAACGTATACGCATCTGAAAATATACCAAAAAAGAGTATGTGACCCCGAGGTTTATTTGTATATACTTTCAATATTGCAGATGAGCAACTGATTAATTTTTAATGATAGTATATAATGGTGTATCTGTTTTTCTCTCGTTTCGCTGTACAAATGTTTTAAATTCAAATATATCGATATTCAAAATATTCCCGATTCGCAATGTTTACATTTCATCTTTACGGGCTTTAGAAACAGGACAATTATCGATATCATGGATTATCTGTTTTTCTCCCGTTTCCATGTACCTTCTAAATTATATCCCTTTCGGGTAAAATAAATTTTTACGTGAATTTCACTTGAACGGTTTTTATTTTAATAAGCTGCACGTGAAACACATGTACATGATATTTTTTCACGTGAAATTTACTTGAAAACAATAGGGAAATATGGAGTTTTTATAGAACATGTAACCTTTGATAATGTTAGATCGTAAAAGCCTTTTAGCAAAAATCTTATACACGATGAAGAATCAAACCTAACAAGATATGTGATCCTTTGACGGTCCATATAAGTTGTTACGGACTCAAATTCTAAGCCAAAACAAATACTTAGTATTTCGAATAGCTTATTTTAATAGATATGATAAAATGCATTGTACAAATGCCTTCCACAAAGTCATGATATCTAAATTTTTCTTCATGGATGAAGAATGAAATAGCAGAATTTCATGCATAAGTCTATTCATAAGACGTCCCCTACCGAATAGTTGTTGAAAAACAACTATGTAATATGCTGTATTTTTAAAAAACCGAGAGGCAAATGATACCAACGAGACATTCGAACTCGTAGTCGAAAAAAAAAATGACAAAGCAAAAAGAAAGACTAATAACACACAGCAGCACACAAAATAGAACACAGAAAACAGTGTCTGATTTTACAATTTTGAGAGTGTTTCTATGTCAATCCTAATTTATACCAATGGTAATGGCACCTCTCAAAACGGCAAACCCAACGTCTTTTGGAATTATAATATTTTTATCTGGAAACAGTTGTTTAATCCGCAGCTGTATTGTTTCTGACTGTACTATGCCACCAGTTATGATTATATTAGTTAAAGATTCCATCCCTCCCATTTCAGTAACTTGATTTACATAATATTTGATCTGATGGACTGGAATGTCAAATAACTTATTCCAGACAGGTAGGCTAATTTTCATCTTGTCAATAGCAGGGCAGCTAAGTGAATCAGAAAACTTCGATTGGCATATCAATTCTGCAAACTCTTTACCTGTTTCCTTGTAGAGTACATTCTGTAAATCCATCGGTAGTTCTAAATACATATATTTTTTCTCTCCTTCTGATTCAAAACATATTTTCCGAAAAATGTATTCCAACCAATTTCTTCTTTCTTCTGGGTAATCATAACAGTACTGTTTGAATACCCTTTTCCCAATAATACCAATGAAAATGTCTTCAAAGGCCTCTTTAATTTGGGGCCATCCTACAGCTGGAAAGCTAGCATTCAGTTGAATCTTTAACGACTGGTCTTCCTGAACTTCACATACACAGACGTCAAAAGATCCACCTGTCAAAAGTGTCATACTTTAAAAAACTTAAAAAGCCATAAACAGAAGTTTAGTAAACTAATATGAGAGTAAACAGATACCAAGTAAACATTCTACCAAGTAAACATTCAAACTCGAAAGTATAAAATAAACTGACAAAGCCATGGCTAATAGAGAAAGGCACAGTAGAAAGACAACAGTAAATAAAACACAATATAGAACTGTTATAGCAAGTCATTAGGCTTCACGAAATAACGGATTTGTTTTTGATTATTGTCTCACCTTTAGATATCACCAAATTCGTAAGCAACCGTTTATGTAAATTTTCTAGCCTTGAAACTTGCCCGAGTTTGAAATTTAAAATTTTTAATACGATTTTTATTACAAAAAATAGAGAAAGTACTGTTACCGGTATAAACAACACAAGCATTGAAAATTGTAAAGCACAAAAAACAACAATTACAACTAAAGCAATAACAACATGAATTCAATTTAAACAAAACTAAGAGGTATGTCTGGAATAGCACATCTTGCTCCATATGTGCCATCCGTCTTGTTTGAAAGTGAAGCCGGTGATCAGTCTAATTCAGTAGGTCAAACTAAAAAAAAATGACGGGCTTTTTTTTTTTTATCATCGAGCGTCAATGAAGACATGCTCATATGGTGTTATGCATTACCATTGTAAATTATTTTGTACAAAATATGAGTGCATATTTGCTAATGCTATTAATTTTCAATAATCTGACTTACTTCCCAAATCTAAGATAAGAACTTTATCACCACATTGAATATTTGGCTCGACATTTTCGCTCCTACACAAAGCTACAATTGCATCTGTTTCTGACACTACCATCAAGTTTCCCTCTGATATTCCTGCCTTTTGAATGATATTGATTTAACTTAACTATCTATAAACCATGCAGATATACCTTATTGTTTGAAGAGTTAATTTACCATTTAAGACACTGAACTATTATTTGTTTTTACAATTTTCAAATTAAAATGACATCCAATGAAATTTAAGACCAGCAAATTACTTAATTTTATAATTATTATATATTAAGTTTGAGTACAGTACACCAATAACAAATACTACTGAATCAAAGAATGCACTCAATTACTGAAATCACGCCAAAATATTTTCCATGTTTACAAGAAACCATGTCTCATTACCTCCAAATGAAATGTTAATTATAAATTAGAGAAGATTTAATTCAGAGACGTTATACATTATACTTGATAACCTAGTCTTGTCCTACACTCAACGTGAACTTCAATGCTCCTTAGTTTTACGCAATTACATACAACTATTAAATGCACATTTATTATTAGTATCTGCAAAGCTAGATATTTACATCAAACAGGAGATATTATTTTTAGTCTTAGATTGCACATGCGTAAGAACAGTTTGAAATGCTTTTAATTGGAATTTGATCGGTTATACTTCAATTGCATCTTATATTACTATAAAGTAAACTTTTTTTTTTTCTCTCTTTGTTGGATAAACAAATTTTCTACTTTCGAACAGGTGCGTTTACAAAATATAAAGAATGAAACATCAGGATAATCGGAGGATTGTGTTCCTTATTTGGAACCCGTCGTGATGCTTATATAAGTACAAACGGGGAGAAAAGTCTAATTCGGTAAGTCACAAATTATAGAATGAATGAAGAGCTATTTTTTTCAAAACTAATAATGAGGAATATTTATATTATTTTCTTACTTTTATTGCAGCTTGTTTCATGATTTGATGTGATTCAGAAGTTGCAGAAGGTGGTAATGTTATAATCCATCCAACGTCCTCTTTATTGACGGTTCCCCTTTCCATGGAATTTTTTAGTACATCTTTAAAATACTTAATAGTCATGGAATATATCAAATATGCAGGCATTTCTTTTGTGCCATCTAAAGTCTTCATCTGTACCTGGGATTTCTCATCCTATGCCAATAAATCATATTGAAACATGTAAACGTCCTGTTCAATTAATTGGTTTAATTTTCGGTAGATTAATCTTGTATAACCCTTGGTGAGAACCTATATACTGTACAAGTGATTTTTAATTCAATACACTTAAACGACTTATCTCTAAGGACTCTTTACGGACCCAATATCGACTGAATTGATCACCAAATATTCGTGCCAGAAATAACCATGAATCTTTTCTATTTCAAAACAGTTTGTTGTAGCAAAACTGTGCTCTTTTACACAAAAAGGTTCCTATAAATGATTTCACAACGAAAATGACATGGGATTTTTACTTTGCCATAGCAACACAACTGAAATCTGTATATTGAAGTATGTATTGCTGTTTACTCTTCTAGAGCACTTGGGTTACTCACAAAATTGTCTCAATATAACGGAACTATAAGCACCTGTCATATAAGTGGGAGGTTTAGATAGCTATAAAAGCAGGTTTAATCCACCGTTTTTTTTTTTGTGGAAACGGCCTGTACCAATTCAGGAATATGTCATGTTTCTACTCGTCTCATTTGTTGAAAACGTTTGATTTGTTACCTTTGAATTCAGTATTTTTGTTATAATTTTTTTTCAAGCATCCATTTGATTTGTATCGTTACAAGTTCGAGTATCTATTTTCTCCTAGAAAATGACACATGCCATTGATAACCAGTTATGAATAGATTACATAAAATAAGGACAGATTTTACAAAAACAAAAATAAAACATCATTGACGAAACTAATTCCAATTGAAAATGAGAAAAAAAAAGGAATTAATTTTAGTTTAAAACTCTAACAAATGTCAACATACATGACATAGTTATTGAACATTCACGTTGAAGCTGCAAACAAATACTGGACGTGACGTGAATGTCGTTTATCAGTTTAACGATAATTCCGTCTCCCCTCAGCTTAATTAGGCAGGTGTAGCATGCATTGCAAGATGCGCTTTTACCATCGCTCGACCGTTCTGACTTCTTATGGTTCAAACTACTCATTCAATTTGTTTTTGTTATCTTGGTTTGTTGTTATTTTGGTTTGTTTTTTTCTTAATCGAAGTACTTGACTGGCTACTTTGAGTATTTTCTATTATCTAACAATTGTTATGAATAAAAATGAATAGAGCTCAAATGTAGATGGTAAATGAAATAAAAACAAATACACGTCGGATAAATAGTCAAAAACACTGAGAAGGAACATGCATGTGATTAAAAATCCGCATTGAAACAATGTGGGCAGTTTTTAATCAGAATGACATCATAACAGAAGGAATGTGTTGAAATTTGTTGAAATTTGTTGAGTTAATATGTAAACTGTAGTTTTTTGTAGTAGTAAATACATAAATATGATAAGCTCTAAATCAAAATTTCCAAATTAAGAGGAAATATACCGATCCTTCCTGAACCTTGACAATTGTCTGGTTTAATTCAGTAGAATGCAAAAAGTAACTCATTTGAACTGTCGGGATTTAAAAAGCAACATACCGCATTCCCCATTTTCTATTCAGCAAAATCCTTTATCCAAATACTATTTTCATTTTTATTGGATTATTCTTCCGATGGAACTCTGAGGTGGAAACTACATGTACCACCGATCTTCAATTAGAGATTTACAACAATTCCGACCCGATCGACTCTGATGAATACTAATACTAAAATGTAATTGCTATGAAACCAGGAAATCGCTTAACACTATATTTTTAATTTACATTGAAAGCATATTTCTTAACTGGTTTCACAATGTGTTAGCATTGTCCTAACGTTAAGGTTGCACAATAAAAAGATTTGTTTACTTCCAATCTCCAACCTTTAAAATGCTGTTACTGTTTTGAGACTGCATATATAAATTAATAAATGAGGTATATATTGATAGATAAATGATTAATCTTTTAAATGAATACAATATTTTTGTTATGCAATCATTATGTAATCAATTATTATGCAATTAATGGCAAAATCTTGGTCAGTTCATTTGAATGAATTTAGCTCTATCATCTCTATAACTATACAGGAATTTTTTACGAAATCTTAATCAACACAGCAGGAGCTACAAAAGGGTGTCTTGAATTGTCCCTATCGTATTCCATTCTCTCATAAATCTCTTATTAGTGTAAACATCCTTATCACATAAAAGTAGTTAATATTTGATTAGGTGTAAAATTTGATCTATACATTCTATCCAAAATCTGAGACATTCTTTTGTAGATAATGGCTCTAGAAACAACATATAATCAACCCTCTCGGGATATCCACGAAGAAGCTAATTTCAATTGAAAGTTGAAATTTCTTGTAAAATTTTGTAGACTTGGTTAACATTATAATTGATAACATAATTGTTGTATAATACTAAAATTGCATTAATTTGAAAGATTAATCTGTTAGCTATCCATAAATACCTCTTTTATAAATTTTCAAGCATTATACAGAAAGTTGCAGCAAAAAAATCCGCTTTATACCTATGCAACACATCAGCTCCACGAGGTAAACAACTGAACAACAAAACATTGAACTGCACAAAAACGAACGCCAACATACATAATAACGGTATTGATAACAACTGTCATATTTCTGACTTGGTAAAGAACATTTTATGAAAAATCATGGATTGAACCTCGTTTTCTTACTTGCCAAACTTCACGTTTATATAAAACTTTCAAGCATATAAAACATTATCAACATGGTTTTTAATATGGATTTACACATGACTTAAATGTTAAGATAAATTACTTTTATGATTATTCTTTTTTAAATGATATTACCTTTGATCGGAAGAGCATGGTTTTGAACCTTGTAAAGTAGAACCACTTCTCGGATTCTTCCTCTTGGCTGTAATGATTTTCTGCGTCTACACCGAAACACTCAAACTCCTTCTTTGAATTTAGCAGTAGGGTTGTAGGTATTTTCTTCTGAAGTTTCTGTTCGGTATAGATTTGTGGAGATACAAAGCCATGTTTATTTGAACCTTTGTGCAAACCTTTGAGAGAATAGCAACATCCGGAAAATAAAGTTCCAACCTCTATGGCAACCAGCATAATCATTGATTTAAATGACTGTTTACATTCACTGAAAGTACATACAGATTATATTTGATATAACAATGAATTATATCTTCTTCCTTTTATTCAAATATTTATTCACTGATATCTTTTTAAACATTTTTTTTTCTAAACACATAATGTATAATTATGATAATATTCCATGGTACACAAAGTATCATTTACAGGGCAGATAATATAATTTCAGATAATGATAATTAGTTTATTAATTCTTTTTTGTGTTTAGTTTTATTTTTTAGTTAAATTTTGATTTGATTTTGTGGTTAAACATCACTTTTAAGCACCTTTTTTAAAAGTAATTCGTAGTGGTTGAGGAAGCCGGAGTGCCCGGAGAATGACCATCGATAGGACAACTGACAATCCTAGTCAATTATGATTGGAGTCGAGTGCACCTGCACGAACAGTTAAATTTTGAAGATGAAAAATAATTGGAATAAGAAATTAAAAGAAAAATACTAAGGAAATAAATTTAAAAAATCAAAAACGAAAAATGAAATTTGTAGGGGAAGAAAGAAAGATTGGTAATCAATGGTTTGCTCTATATAACACTGCATTTATATGGTACTTGCTTCAAGGCAGATTGGACATGTTGAATTGATAGGTTTCAATTAATTTCGCAAATTCAAAAAATAAAAAGTCTCATGTATTTGTGTGATTGTTCTTAGTATTAATACAGAAACTGCAAGTTATTTCATTCTCTCTAAAACAGTTCTTGACTGTTGTTGTTTAAAAATAGCTATTGACCATTTGTATGAGTACCTGCAGTAATAAAATATCTTTTTGAGCATCGACTTGAATGGACATGATATTTAATACAAAGCAATATCTTATTTTGTACTATACAGTTTCTAACATAAAAAATACCATATACTTAAGTCTCACAATTATAATTAGGTATTATGTGTGTTGTAGAGAAAGTTTAGATATCTAAATTACCAACAGAATATGTCCCTTTTTTTACTTTCCACAATATGTGTATAATGGGTTCTGGTACATGTATTATGTTACAAAAAAAGCCCAAGTTTGATATTCTCCGTTGAAATAATTGTTAGTAAACAATAAGTGGTTTATCTTGAATTGGAACTACTGATATCTATTATTTGTGGTAATTTTAAATGGAAGTGTATTGTTGAGTTCGATTTCATCACCACTGACACCAACATTTTCCGTATTGTTTTTTCGTAGGTTGGATTAGATTTTTTTCTCAGTATGAGGAACATACTTAAATAATTTTTTTTTAAACCAATCTTGTTATTGCTTATATAAAAATTCTTTATTAGAGATGTAGTCTTTCTAATAAAATTTCAGGAAATCTGTGTAACACATTTTGTTAATTTTGCAATTTTGTAAGAAAAAAATAGGAGAGTAATAGGCCTTCTGTTTTAAGAAACTGTCGTGGTTTACGTATAGGTATACGGTAGATATGTGATGCATCTTGACTGCGTAACAGAGAGTTAACAGAGTTTTTAGTTCTGACAGGAACATTTGAAAAATTCAGCTGTTAAACCTGATGATCACTTTGCATCACTTTTATTCACATCACATCAAACGAATTGATAACAATTTCAATTCAATTCTTTATTTACACCCAGACACAAAATATGTGTTACATGAGGACAAATTACAAATCAAATACAATAAATGACAGAATAGACAGGTAACTATTAACAAAAGATAATAAAACTTGTAAGATACATGCATCTTTCTAAATGAAGGTAGATAGTTTCTTAATAAATATAGCTAGATTATACAATAACTGACAGTGACACAATGACAGCATATTTTGCATTTTCAGTACAGATGGGTATGTTGTATAATATTTCGGTATATATTTCTTCCGAAGTTCAGTAATAGAACTATTATTACATACATATAAATAATGTTATCTTACCTCCTATACATTTCCAGGAATATGATTGGTTAAAAGCGTCCGCGTGCAAACCGTGTATATTTGATATTAGGTTAGTAGGGAGGCGGGGCTTATCTCATACACGGTTAGTAGTGGAGTTACGTCCCTTTATATACCTTATTAGGTAAGAAGGGGGCGGACCTTATTTCATACACGGTTAGTAATGGTGTTATGTCCCTTTATAAAAAACAAAACGGTACTGAGAAAAAATCTTAAAAGATCCGACAGACGAAGAAATTTATGATTAAGATTGAAACAAATTCATAAAACACATTTAAACCTTACAAGTCGTTATTGTTGGCATCTGTTTTTGTAGGATTAATGGAAGTAAACTGTATTTTCTTAGTGCAAACAGTATTGAAGACTTGCTCATTTTGAGAATCACTAGTCTTAATTTCACTCGTTAAGATAGTCGGTAAGATAAATTCGTTACATAGTGTGCTAGTGACGTAATACGTTATATATGGGGTCAGTAAATTCCATATGGGGATTCGAGCTTCGCTCTCACCCCATATGGAATTTACTGACCCCATATATACCGTATTAGGTCACTAGCACACTATGTAACTA
Organism: Mytilus edulis; assembly: GCA_019925275.1. Taxonomy (NCBI): domain Eukaryota; kingdom Metazoa; phylum Mollusca; class Bivalvia; order Mytilida; family Mytilidae; genus Mytilus; species Mytilus edulis. Next base: position 35,567,279 of record CM034361.1, on the reverse strand, counting down.
ATAATATTCATCACCAATACATGATTCATTACATAAGGTACATATGCGATCTGTTCTAGCGATGTTGTACCATCTGCCAGTTTCCATAGGAATTTTTAAGCTACATGTTCTCAGTTTTGAAATCCAGATTCTTTTATCCTCTGGAAGACGTAATAGATAATTTTCCAGACCAAACTGAGATTTAGATAACTTATAATATTCGCCACGAGACGAATTATCAATATTACTGTACCACTTTTGAAGAAACTCATCTTGAAGAATCTGTTTTATAACGGGTTTGAAAGTTGAATAATCAATGTATTTATAAAACATTTGATGCCTCATGTAGACAAACTGGTCCCTCTAGTTATCTAACTTTTCATTTGTTAGTTTGTGAACATTGTATTTATCAAAATCAGTATCAAAATTCTTAACCTTATATGTGATGATGTTTCTTTGTGAGTACACTTTTTTTATTACTAATCATTTCTCCATCATCTTTTTGTACTTTAGGGATACTTATATTAATAAAGTTTCTAGATTTCAAATTACAAAAGATATTTATTAGATTTTCACCTTCAAAGATCCATATTGCCTAAGATATAAGTACACGCCCTTTTAATATTTTCAAGTCTTCAAGTTCTTTTTTCCTCTCAAGACTTTGGAAGTCAGTATTGCCATAAATATTTTCTTCTGGCCTTTGAATCTTTTTGCAAGATTTTCTTATTTGTCCCCTCTATTTAGGAAATACTAAATAGTCTATTCTTACAAGGTTTGTAAAATTAATTGATCATCTGTATTAAACAAAAAATCCGAATTCATACTGTTCTAATTTTCTGAAATGGGTTGAACAGTACCGATTTTTCATATCTTTAATTTTTAATAATGTCTAAATATGGTAGTAAAAGAGCAATGATTTATTTTACCTTTTCAACTTTTGAAATCATTGAATACTATTCGAAAGTTATGCTCGAGTGATTTGATAGATAGCTTGATTCTATATATGAATCTTTTCATGAAGGTTGAGAATGGAAATGGGTAATGTGTCAAAGAGACAACAACCCGACCAAGTATATAACACATCAGATATGTGTAAGAAGTCAAGCCTTGACTGTTTCAAATTAAACAAGAATGTGTCCCCAGTACACGAATGCCCCACTCGCACTATCATTTTCTATGTTCAGTTTACCGTGAAATTGGGATAAATCCTCTAATTTGGCATTAAAATTAAAAAGATCATATCATAGGGAACATGTATACTAAGTTTGAAGTCGATTGGACTTCAACTTCATCGAAAACTACCTTGACCAAACACTTTAACCTGAAGCGGGACAGACGGACGAACGAACGGACGGACGGACGGACGGACGGACGGACGGACGGACGAACGGACAGACGGACGAACAGACGAACGGACGCACAGACCAGAAAACATAATGCCCCTCTACTATCGTAGGTGGGGCATAAACAATAAATCTCCAAGTATAGTGTCTTTTATCTGGATATAGTTTGCTGCATGGGTCAACCATAGTTTGATTATAAATAATTTCTAATAATTTTATCCTGGCTATTGGAATGTTTACATTGAAATATTTATAATAATCTCAGGATTAAGCACAAAATTGTAATCACCACCGATTATGAACTTCTGAATCCCCAAATCTGCAACGATATCTGTGATATTTTTTCATTAAAACCTGGATCGTTCATACGAGGACAATAAAAAGCAATTAGAGTTAACTTATGATTTTCAATCGCACTGTCAAATGCAAGATTATTTCCATATAAATCTTTATTTTCCCTATGAATCGAACTTAAAACTCAACATAAGTTTTTGGAGTAAGATGAAAATGAGCCAAAATAGCATTTGTATCCCAATAGCTTTTGAATATAAGTTTCTTGTAATGGAGTAAAATGAGTATCTTCTAAACAACATATATTACAATTATTGTCTTGCTAGTAACCAAACATGTATCTTTTTTACCAACATCGCTCAAACCCTGGCAGTTAACTGACAAAATTTTAATAACTTCCATAAATCCTATACATCCTCAAATATGTGATATAGAGCTAACAAGGAGACCAGATATATATAATACAGTATACAGTATCTTGTGTAACCGGGATTCAAAACAAACGAATTGTCCAACATGGTCACCACTGTTTTGTTACGCATTTGGTGTTTTGAATGTGTTTCACTAATACAGAGATTTTTAGACTGTAGAAAAAGTCTTTGTTTTAAACTGTTACACAGTTTTGCTATAAAGAAATTGATATGACATTCTATCGTATTTTAAACAGACTTTCACTTAGGTTATATAAAGGAGATAACCAAAATATTGTTATATACAAATAATGCATATTATATGTTAAAGCATACTCTATTAAATCAGTCTAGTGTTCTAAATTAATTATTTGTTAAAAATTAAACACAAAATGATATTTATGTATAGGCATGCTATATATATACAGTGAAACCTGTTTTAATAGACCACTTAAGGAAGAGCAAAAAAGTTTCCTCTTAAGACAGGTGGTCTTTTAATACAGGTTCAATTTATATGAAATGTTTCACAGAGGGATCTAAAATTCATGATTTTATAACACAGGTGTTTGTTCAATACAAGTGGTATCTTTAGCAGTTTTGACTGTATAGATATATGATATAGAAAAAAAAACAAGAAAAAACTTATAGTAATGATACATGTTTAAGACAATTATTATTATTTAAATGATAATACCAGTTATTTTACGTTAAACAGTAGAGTTTGATGTTAAGATATTTAAATTTGGCCATTTTGGTTGGTCAAATCATTGATTCTTTCATATTCAATTCTGTAGCTAATATCATAAAAATAAAGTCAGAAGATATTTGAAGGCTGCCTTTAGTTTTCCCATATACAGACCCATTGTAATAGTATGCTATATTAATGTATTTGTTGTCTCGTAGTCCCTACAGTAGATGTCTATTTTTACTTGTGATATGTCATCATACAATTTCACATTGTTCTTCCATTTCTCATGTCTTACCTAACTAATTAGAACCATATTAGATTATGCATCATAATTCAAACCTTAAATGCTAACGATGTGTATATATATTTGGGGCTTTAAAAAGGTTGTAGCAATACTTTCTTTGTTGACGAAAAAAAGAACAAACATAGTTAAGAGGAGAATAAACTAAATCATTTGGACTGTGGTTGAGGCTTGTTTAAATTGACAATTGTACAACATGTTTTTATATCAATAGATTTTGGAGTTACATTTTTCTCGGCAAAAATATAATTTCTCGAGCTATAATCGACGAATATATACTGTAGGTACGAGATGTGTCACATATATACATGTATATATGGTACTCAAAACATTTTGGTTTCAAACAAAATTAAAAATTAATCACTGAAACGTTTGTGAAATCTGATGCACTGGAAAGTCAATCAAGGAAAAGGGGAAGGGACTGCAGTTTCTAATTTGAATCATATCCTCTATCTTCTGTGAAAAAGACGGCCAACCAACACGTGATGGCGTTCGTAAAATTTAAAACATCACCATTTAGATGTCTTGGTCAAATAGCTTCATTGTGAGCAGAAACCTTTAATCAAATAAATCACAAAAGGAAATATAAGCACTGGAATATCGATTGTATCCACTTGGAGATATATATTACAAATGTACGTATGCAGGCGCTGCAGGAATGTTACTACATACCGACCCTCATTGTCAATATCCAAATGTAAGTCAATATATTAACAGACTTGATTGTATCTGTTGTATCCTTTATCTCAAGTTTGGTGGGATATTTGCGTTCAATATAGTCACCAAGTTTTAAATTATGTAGTTAGAAAATATCATCGTTATAGCGTAAAGTAAGGTTAAAGGATACTACCAACTTCTATTCCTTCTTCTTAAGAACTCGAATTTCCTGTAGCAAAACCTTTCGGATTTTGGCCCTTAATGCACCTCAACTTCGTACTATTTTTGGACTTTTAACTTTTGATTCGAATATAACTGATATGGATACATGTTTTTAGACGGTAAGCTTCTGGCTTGCACTACTATAACCTGGTATCCTTGGTGTGATTTTTTTTTTGTAACCAAAAAGATTAAAGATTCAGTTGAAATTTTTTTTTTAAATTCTTAGACATAAAGGCAGCGGATACTATTTTGTCTTTTATATATAATCTAGCTAAAATGGCAATTTTCTACTGGTTTACGCGTTATTAAACACAGTTCCGATTGTCTATAATATTAAAAATGTTATTTTGAATTCAATGAAAATAACGCTTTGTAAAGTTTTACACGAGACATTATTGTATCTTTGCAAGTACATAATCACAGGCCAAGTAGCCAGTACTTCTTTACTGGCGTGAACATACGTATTTGTGTTATCAAAAGTTGCTGTTGCAAACGGTTGAAAATTATTTATATTTAAGGAAAGTATCTTACTTATGCAATGATTCTTTGACCGGCTAGTGCTATACTTTTTAGTTTATAAATCATCTTTTGATAAGCCTTGGATTTTCAAAAAGTTTGGCCTCGAGCATCACTGAAAAGGCATTGTTTATCAAAATGCGAATCCGGTGAAGAAACATTGTTTCCGTGTAAGTTATAAGATGTCTATGATAAAAAAAAAATATATATATATATTTGAAATTTTTAACAAGGTATAAGCATTGACACATAGCGTCACATCCTGTTGTTGTTTTCATTTGCGAACAAAGTCGGTAATTGATAAATGAACTGTTGCAAATTATTAGTATATCTTATTTTCTACTAAAAATAAAATCCCAAAAAAAACTGAACTCCGAGGAAAATTCAAAAAGGATAGTCCCTAATCATTTTCAGTTAATTCAATACTTGAAGACGGGCAGTTGAAAAAATCGAATTTCTGAGTAGTGAAACATTATGACTTCAGTATACCACTATTATTTCGATTTCAACTTGTTCCTTATACTTCCAGGATTTTATCTAACTAATGTTAAATTATCCCAAAAACTCTTATGCGCATAGTTTAGAATCATTTAACGTATTTCCATCTTTTTAGCTTTTGTGATTAGAAACTTTCAGAATTAGATGCATGATGGAGTCAGACCTGTCCAATTAACTTTGAAGCTGTTGCATCACTCTCATAATTAAATGCAGACAGCATACATTCTTGATGATTGTTTCAATAACTGATAGGTTAAAGCGCACAAATGACTTCCAGTACACTTGTTTGGGTTATTATCCATTATCTTGGTCTACCCTCTTAAAGATAAATCAAAATTTATATAGAATTTTAAATATCTAATTATATGCAAGTTAATCATTTCTCGTTCCATTTTTGGCATGCGCTGTGTTGCATTCGATAAAATTCGAAAATGAAAATATACCCAGTGACAAAACATCACACATTTATAATAAGTAATAAGTAAATGTTTTTGTTGAACACAAATAAGGCTTAATTAATAGACCATTGCTTAATTTGACTTCTCTAACGACTTCCAAATAATGAAATGAGTTGATTGGTTTTAACGAATGAAAGACATTACTTTACCAACAGGCATTGAAAAGTATCAAAGAATTGTTCACATGGGTACTTACCTGAATCCTATCATGTTAACAGGAGGAATCATTGTGTGTTGCTTCATCAGACATTCTACTTGGAATTTCAGCCGATCTATTTCTGCTCTATTCTTAACATGTTGATCTGTTAACGACGTAATGTTGTGTTTTACATCATTATATTCGTCTTTTAGTTTTGTAAGCTCCTCTTCTGTTTTCCGTTGCATTCTGAAAAATATTTGTTCAATTGTTCATTTATGTATATACAGAGATTGTCTAAGAATGTCATTCTATCAAGCTGTTTAGTTTATGACAGGTGCATGAATTTAATTTACAATTATTTCATTTCTTTCTGTTTCCTTATATTTCTATCTTTTATCATTTCCCAATGCTTTCTTTGTTGAAAAATATCTATCTCATTTCCGTACTTTCGAGGCATTATGCATGCTTTTTTCCGAGTTTTTTTCTCGATAATAATATATTTTCTTTTCTCAATATGATTTGAAACCTACGGATAGACAACGTGCCTTTTTAAAGTAAAACAAATAAACTAAAAAACCAATGAACAAAATATTTTATTTAACATTAATCTCATTTGATCAACATTCGGTTTTTTTAACTAAAAAGTCTCCTTCCTATTACGTGGGTAAAATCTAAAACTCATATTTTTTTTTATTGGAATTAAACTGAAATGGACAATTATGTTATAAATTTTATAACATGGTTATGACACCAATTACGTTTTACGGAAGTTATGACAAAACGGCTATAATATTTGATACGACATAAAAATATTTTCGCCTAACGAAATCCAATTAACAACCAATTTTTATGGTCTATGATATAACCATGCTTTTTGATATACAGCCCGTCATAAACTTAGAAAAAATCAATGCGGTAGTGATAATACTCATGTTTCTGTCAAGAAAATATCATCGATCAGGAAAAAAACTAAATGATCTTTTTAATGTATAAATGTTTTTCCTCTCAGCCATTCAAATTTCACAATATAAATGCACGAACCCGATTAGTGCTTAACTAACATATTATGATTGCACATTCTTCATACCGTTTTCAAAACTGTCATTTTCATTTTTACAGTTTCATTGATATTGATGTAGCTTTTAAATGCACAAAACTATAACAAAACCAATGTTCTTCTTTTGTTTTACAATGTTCAGAAAAAGAAGACGATATGAGTGACACAGAACTCTGATCTTTTGCACACACGCAATGAAACGTTGGACATTACATTTTTGCATGCAAATGAGATAATTAATTTTTTTAATGTTTGGATTTTTTTATTTCAAATCATTTCATTCTTTATATACAAGCATATTGAATTCAATTCAATCAAAAATCACTATATTTTAAGTCCTGACCAGTCCACGCATTTATTTTTTATGATAATCTATAGCAAAATGGAAATGATACCATCATTGTGGGCAACATAACTGTGAATAATTAATTGTTTTCATTTTGTAAAAACGTTTATTTCCGTACTTCTTACAACAAAACTATTACTAGGTATATCGTAGTTTTCCTGGTTACGTTGTTTTATTTAACGCTATTGTGTCCCTGGTTAGAGTAGTCTTTTTAACACTGTCCTTTCATCGTTCTTCTATACCAAATTCATGTATTTGGTTTTGATGTTATATTTGTTATTCTCATCAGATTCTGTCTAATGCTAAGTCCGTTTCTGTGTGTGTTACATTTTTATGTTGTGTCGTTGTTCTCCTCTTATATTTGATGCGTTTCCCTCAGTTTTGGTTTATTACCCCGATTTTGTTTTTTGTCCATCGATTTACGAGTTTTGAACAGCGGTATACTACTGTTGCCTTTATTTATGACAACATATACGGTCTATGTTTTATAGCGTGAAGAAACTGGTTTTATCCGAATTAAACTGGGAACAAATAATTTTAACACGAGCATGACAACAATTACGTTTTCCGGACGGACGTTGTGACAAAACTGCTTTACTTTTTGATACGACCTCAAAAAATCTTTTGGCATAACGAAATACGAAATGAACTACTAGTATTTCGTTTAAGAAGAAAAATTGGAAAAACCTTACAGCTAGTTTTTATTTTCTATGATGTAACCAATTCTAAAAAAATCTAATATTTTGCCCACTCAATATGACGTTGAATATTACGGTTTTAAAATGAAAAAACACAAGTGTTATAATTTTTTGTATTTCAATTTTCAGTTCTTTTTCTAAGCTAATTAAACTCAATTCAACCAAAATTCTCTATATTTGTTTCGCATTATTATTTATAATGTATAGTGAAATGGAATTCGTACCAACTTCGTGCGCATGAGTTACATATTTTGCAAATACAACGGTGTTGTTCTTAAAGGTCATTGTTAACATACGGAAATATAGTTTAGCAAGCTTTTAGACAAAAGATGTATAAGAGGAGCTGATTTTCTCATAACCAATAATTCTATATTCTGTTTAGTGTTCTGTGTTTAAATTGTTATATCAAGGTTAACGAAGGACAAATTCGTTGCACAGTGTGCTAGTGACCTAATACGACATATTCTAAGTCCCTTATTTCAATATGGAGTTTGGGCTTCATACACTTTCATCCCATATTGAATTTACTGGCCCCTTTATATATCGAAATCGATCGCTAGGACACTGTAAATAATAATACTGTGCAAGAAAATTATAATATTTTTTTAAGCTTTCAAACAACTTGATTCAGTCGCTTAGTTTTTTAGTATGTCACCCCGAACATATGTCGTCTCACAGCTTACACAGAAAATAAGAAATGGAACGCTATGAGATGGTCTCAATGTATTGCAGGGATGTCGTTTAAAGCAGGTTGAAAACAACAAAAATTATTGCCAGATATTCAAAAGATTACATTGATTGAATATACTTAATATTGAACACGCTGTCAGTACTTAAGGTTACCGGGTTTTGTTCTCAGGATGTAAAAGAGACAAAACTTTGTGTTGGAGATGTTGTATACATATTCAGGTACTTACAAATAGTTAACAAATTATAAATTTCAAAATTTATTGGATGACATCAATATTTACTTATGAAACATATGACTTGCTGCCATTTATACAAAAGCCGTTAGGTATTCATCACATTCGCAAGAAACTTTATTCAATTCCCCTTTCAAAACTTCATTCTCTGTTTAATTTATAATTGGAAACCACTGTTACAACCCCTCATTCAAACCAATACAAACTTACAGCTACAATTTCGGATATTGCAATCACAGACTTTTCAAGCCAGTCCGCATTGAAAAAGATGAAAAAGAGAAAAGATCTTTCCTTAATCTTTCCTTTGCCAAAAGAGGTCTCGATGGCGTCAACTTAGGCAATATCCTTCATCATAAATTAGTTCAATCGAAATACCTCCTTATTTCAAAGGCCAGTCTGTACCAATCATTTCTTATACCTATACCAAACCTATTGCAACTAAAAATTGCAGGAACAAACACGTTTTGCAGTATCTCAATATTGACGACTTCAAGTCTAAACCTCCTGATTGCACGTGTGCTAGTTCCCAATTCACATATAATCCGGCTGGCCACGTTATTACCGGTGAAAGATCGTGAGCCTAAATCCATCAATTGGAAATACAATTTAAAAATTTGATGGATGCAGTCGAGTATTATGCCAGGCAATGAGAAGGAAGACGTAGACACTCTTTCCGAATGGATTAAGGCAGTGAGGTCGTTGATACTAATCAAAATTAAGAAACTGAATGGATCTATCAATGCCCCTGATACGTCAATCTTTAAAGACCCAAATGTTGCAAAACACTTATCCTACCTTCATGGCAAATATGTTGTTGTCCCCGCAGATAAAGCCCCAAACAACATCGTTTTTGTGTGTAAAACTCATTACATTAACTGCTTGATAAACGAATAAGCTATTGACAATTCACTTGGAAACTCAGCGTATACCCTCACGACACTTACCAAAGAGGAAATCCTGGATAGTCATAGGTCTGTTCTATGTTCCTTTGGAATTTCAACCAAAGATGAAGAACTGGATCTTCCATCACTGTATTTGATGCCTAAACTATATAATTGTCCTCACAAACAACGGTATATTGCTGGGTCTTCCAAGTGCTCCACGGAATCTCTTTCTAAATTATTAACTTCTATTTTATCAGCAATCAAAGACGGGCTTCAAAGTTATTGTGAAACTGCCTATTCTAGAGGTGGCGTGCATCGGATGTGGATACTTAAACATTCCAAAGATCTTTTAGAGTACATACAATCTAACTCTCTTTCCTTTCATCTTGTAAAAGTATTAAAACATTCGACTTTTCTACACTTTACACAAGTATTCCACATTCCAAACTAAAAGACAAATTGAAAGAGTTGGGATTGCTTTGTTTCATAAAAAAGAATGGCCAACGTAGATACAAGTATTTTGTCTTAGGGAGGGATAAATCCTACTTTGTAAAGGATCATTCTGATTCAAACAAAACATTCTCTGAAAATTGGAAAATATTATGCTAAAATATTTCATCCTCGGAATTTAGCCATTTCAATAATAGCCCAAATTCAAGAAGTTTAGATGACAAAATATGCCATAAATGTTTGTTAAAAGGGCATATTATGCAACATTGCCCTAATGACTGGATGTGCAAGTCTTGTAATGAAAGTGGCCATAGAATGATGAAGTGTACAAAAGGCTTCTCTGAAAATGAGAATGTACAAGAAAGTGAATTAAATGATGAACACACACATAGCAAAGTCCCATCAACACAGGTACCTATACATAGTGATGTTAGTGATAAAACTGTCAAAATGAAAAACACCAGTAAATCAGACAAAGATAGACAAACTATAAAAAGCACAACAAAAACTGTAAAGATTGCTGATAGTAATGTTCAAGAAAAAACAACTAAATCTCAACAGTCCATGGACAAATTTGTTAAAACACCTTCAGGACAGAATAGGCCAGATCCAAAAGCGAGAACACCGCTAACACCACCAGAAAGACTTCACGACAAAAACAGTCACAACAAAATGCAAAAGAAACAAAATACAGGGAAAATCTAATACGAATATACTCTGATAATAAATGAAAACAATCATGTCAATGTAAATAATTTTATCTTATCCAAAATATAAAAAATTAAAAAATATGAAAAAAGTAAGCTCAAACAAAAAGAGTTTTAAACATATGTACAACGTTTTTCAAAGTCGACATACGTGTATTCACGTTTTTGGAAACAATGTATTTTTTTGCTGTATGTTATATTATGTGCTAGTTGTGGAAATGAAGTAGTGCGAAGTGTAGTAACACGTAGTTGTGTGATGATAATAATATATGTAGACAGAAAAAGTGTGAACTCAATGTATAAACAGCTGGTTTATGTTTACATATTATATAGGTTTTTCCCTGTACTATTTATAGAACCGAAAAACGAAATGTCTATTTCAAACATTAAAAGTTCATAATAATATAGCCAAACCGGTATTTACACCAAACAGTGAAATCGTTTACACAGACATACTACACAGTGTAGACACTATTTTGTACGCTATCCGGAAGTCGCGATTTTCGAAGCGAGAACTTTTTGGATCACATTTTAAATTTGATGGGTATACTGAATTAAACGGTAAGTTGATCATCTGTACATTACTTATTGATTAATTCAGCCGACATCGATATTCTCAAATGGTTTAGAATTAAATTCCGCACATTCATTATTCGTATCTTTGCCTTAATCAAGAGATTTTCAAGTGCATCACTAAGAAAAATCAGTCGGCGAACCTAAAAACATTCTTTTTACCCTCTTATTGTACAAATTAACGTAAAAACCTGACTTAATTAACTATATGAAGTATATTTCAAGTGGTGGTAAAAGTTTCAACCAGATCTTTGAAGCCAGAAATAAGAAAATCACACTTGTTTGAATTTCTGACTGTACGATCAGTCTCGCTTGTATATTTTAAAACTGTATGATCAGTCTTTATGTCACTGTATTCTAGTGGTGATTTCAAAGTTATTTACGATACATTAGAAGGTGGCATTTTTCTAAATAACACAAATATATTTCAATACATTCACATCCTGAAAACTTATGAAACATGTTTTAGCTTGATAGGGTGTACTCGACTTACTACATTAAGTATAAGGATGTTTAAATATTGCTAAAGTAAGAGGAAGGATTGATGTATACCAGTATATAAGTTTCAGAAATGTCCTCCGTTATTCTTAAAATTGTACAAACACACAGATTTAGTTGTTATATAAAAATGCATGTATTTACACACATTCGAGGCCGTACTGTAGCCTATAATCGATCACAGTTCCTTCACTTTGTTTAAGATGTAGAGCTGTCTCTTTGACACTCAATTGTTCACCACTTTGTCAAGCGGGGGGTTATAGTGATAAAGAATTCCGTCTTTCCGTTCGTCCGTTGGACCGGTACAATATGTTTCGCCGGTTTTGTAAGCGCATCTCCTCATAAACCACTTAATATACATTGGGGGTTCCGGCCATTTTTAAATGGAGAGGGGGTCCAATCCAGGAGAAAAGGGGATTCCAAATGTATGTTCCCATACAAATGCATTGATAAATAGTTAAAAAAAGGTTTTCAAACTGCCGGATCCCCTTTTTTTGAATCCGTCACTGATATAACTATTAATTAATCTAATTCGGTTTCCTTATCATAAATGATAATGACTGTATTGTGCACCGTTTATTTCGAATTTTAGTAAAAATCTTTTATGAGGTTACTTTATATAAGATACAGACTTGAACATTGCATTATATGGCGGCATCCATCAGGTATTTCCAACACCTCCTAAACCAATCATTAAAGTTTTCTGAAATTGCTCCATTTTTACTCGATTAATGCAATATGGACCTTCTATTTCTGTAAACTTACCAAAATTATATCACATGAATTATCCCCCTACGCAAAGCTGTCTTTGTCCAATTTTTGTTATTTTAAAAGAGACAAGCTTGATTTATGTTATCATCAATTGGTCAACGGTGGACGGTGTAAATAATCTTTAAAAATGTAATAGGCTAGCTAAACATATAACTGTAACGATACACTATTACAAAGTACACACGCGAATCATGTATTACTTTTTAGGCATTTGATTTTAAATAAGACTGATGGAACAAAAATACAACTATTTTGCCGTCTAAACAATTCATCAGAAATATATTTGTATTGTCTGATGAAAGTAATTACACGTTATAGTTCCCTGGATAGTTCATAATATCACATATACACGTATATATACCTTCAAATTGCTGCTGTTTTTTCTTCAAAATCACGACTGGTCATATAGTCAAAGAATCTAAAATCGCTTCTAGATTACAGTCAGTTCTAGACTGATCGTACAGTAATTTATTTTGGGATCCTCAAGGAAAACATATTTTTTGATGGGAAATACGAATATTCTACTTAAATACGAAAAGAATATTGAAACAGTATATATTTAACTGTAAACTGATGCAAATATTTGCAATAAAAGATTATTTGCTTTGTACTACGAGAGCAAAATTGTCCATCGATCTCACTTTTTTCTACCAAGTTGATGTGATGCACACGTATATTTTATATTTTAATGCATGTTTTTGTTACAGTAACTCATATTTATGATGCTATACATACCTTGAAGATGTTCAAATCACTTTGTAGATATAGGAGTAAACAAATGAGGAGAAAATTTACCGTAGGCAAAACTGTCCTGTTAGCCAGTTGGAAATCATCGCTCCGAAAATCGCGACTTCTGGATAGCGTACAGAATAGTATCTACACTGTGTACTAGATACTCAGACTAGATATAGTTTTTAAAAATACTTTTCTGTGTTCAATGATAATAATAAAAGATATATTGTATATACCTGTTGTGCAAACATATCCTTTCAAAAAAAGTAATTTCCATGATTTCCGTGCAAATTGTTACACACATATTTAGACCAGTTTCGCAGATTCAATGTGTATAAATGAAATTTGTATATCCAATCCAACAATTTATATTACAAGAGAACATTATGAATGTCTTTGTTGTAGAAACATAGAATACAATTACACCAAAAATGTTCAGATTAATAATCCATGTGTATCAAATGCAAACAGCATGTATGTACAATTAAGAAAAAATAAATATGCGATCCCGCATTGTGATGTTTATGATTATTGCTATTTCTTTACAATATGTGAGTATACCAAACTGATATATGTGTATGGAGAAAATGCATGTTTATTCAATGTAGTGAATAGAATTGTAAACTTTTTAATATGGTATTTGATAACACAGTAAAATTGTGCAGCCTTAATGTAAATGGCATGCACTCAAGAGAAAAACGTAACAGGGTTTTGACATGGTTAAAATCTCAAAAAATATCCATAGCCTTAATACAACAAACTCATATAGACTTAGATATTGAAAATGAAATAAAAAATCAAACTAACTTTGTGTTTTTTTGCAGTAATGGTACATCAGCAAGCAGGAGGGGGGGGGGGTCTCGATATTTATAAACAATTTATTGAAGTATGAGATTATAAATCATTTAACAGATAAAGATGGAAGGATTGTTTTATTAAATATCCAAATTAATGACACAATTTTTGCAATAGTTTGTTTTTATGGACGAAACAACACAACTGCAAGAAAGTCATTTTTTAAAAAGGTGGATCTCTTTGTGAAAGAAAATGGTATTGGAATCCCAATAATTGGGGGAGACTTTAATGAAACATTAAAAAATATTGATAGAATAAGTACAAGTAACAATCACAAAAACAATAAACCAGTATCAACCTTGAAATCGTTGTTAAAAGATAACAATCTTAATGATATTTGGGGAGTTATGAATGAAAATATACAACAGTTCACTTGGAGGAGAAAAGATAAATCTCAGGCGAGTAGAATCGTTCTAATATTGATTAATAGCAATTTAAGACCTCAGATAGATACATGTAAAAATAAACCGGCAACGATTCAGCATATTGATCATCTGGGTGTTTGTTTAACATTTAAAACGGGAGCGTCAGAAAAAGGACGTGGATTTTGGAAACTAAATAACTCTGTCTTAGAAAATAAAGATTATCAAAGTTTAATTAACAATTTGATAACTAACTTTTTAAATCAATATCAAAATAGAGATACAGACTGTCGGATGTTTTGGGATATATTAAACCTTGAAACTAAAGAAGCTTCTGTAAAATATTGTAAATTAAAAGCTAAAACCAAAAGGGAAGCCATACACACCTTAGAAAAAGAATTACAGGAAAAGATGGTTAAAAGAGATTAATTAAATTTGTTAAACTCTAATTTGGATGATCGTATTAAACATTTGGAATCAGAACTGAATAAGATTTATGATGAGAAAGCCATTGGTGCACCAATCAGAGCCAGAGAAAAATGGGTTGAATTAGGAGAAAAAAATAATGCGTATTTTTTGGGACTTGAAAAACAAAGGCAAATTAAAAAATAGATAAATAAGTTATTATATGAAAAAACAATGTTTTTACTTGAAATTAAAAACTACTATGAAAAATTGATTTCATCACAAAATCCCAATGATACATTATCTCAAGAATACATTAAAAATACAAAATTAGAAAATAAATTAAATGATGAAGAAAAAACTAGTATGTGATGGTTCACTTACGCTTGAAGAGTGTTCAGAAGCGATAAAAAATATAAAATTAAACAAGTCTCCTGGACTTGACGGTCTAACCGTAGAATTTTGCAAAACGTTTTTGGAGAAGCTTAAATATTTACTTGTTAAAGTATATAATAAGGGTCCTGAAGATAATTTATTGACCTATTCGCAGCCGTCTAGTGTTTTGTCGTTAATATTCAAAAAGGGGAACCATTAAAATTAGAAAATTATAGACCAATTTCATTATTAAACGTCAATCTTAAAACCTTGTCCCATGTACTAGCTCAACGAAACTCATAAACACAGATCAGTCAGGATACATAAAAAATAGATTCATTGGATTTAATTTAATGCAAATACAGGACATTATAGATTATGCAGATATATACAATATAGAAGGAGCTTTTGTTTTTGTCGATTTTAAAAAAGCCTTCGATATTCTTGAATGGAAATTTATGTTAGATACTTTAGATCACTTTGGATTCAATGAATCATTCATAAATTGGGTTAAAACTTTGTATACTGATATTCCAACATGTATTATTAATAATGGGTGGATTTCAGAAATGTTTAAGAATTCAAGAGGGATTAGACAAGGGGGTCCTTTATCTGCTATACTTTCATGAAATATTGGCACTGAGACTTCGAAATAACGAAGATATAAAAGGATTTCAGATAAAATTTGATAGAAAAACACATTGTATTAAAATAAGCCAATTAGCTGATGGCACAATTTTTTTTTTTAATGATAAAAATGATATCGAACTAGCATTGAACGAAATTGAAATCTTCGGATCTTATTTCGGATTAATAATAAATAAAAATAAAACAGAAGGGATATGGATAGGGACACTCAAAAATTGTAAAGACGAAATAGCAAATATTAACTGGACAGATAAACCTGTAAAAGTTTCATAGCTGACTATGCGGTATGGGCTTTGCTCATTGTCGAAGGCCGTACGGTGACCTATAGTTGTTAATGTCCGTGTCATTTAGGTCTATTGTGGATAGTTGTCTCATTGGCAATCATACCACATCTTTTTTTTTATAATAGGGATTTATTTTGGGCATAATAATGAAGAATGTGAGAAATTAAATTTTGAAAAAAAAATAGATAAAATGGATAAATTATTCATTCTTTGGAAAAAGAGAAATCTCACTTTTTTAGGGAAAATCTTGATCATCAAATCTTTGATTATACCACACTTTACCTTTTTTGGCTAGCTCATGCGTATTTCCAGAAAAATATAAAAAAAAAAAGAAAAAGAAAGAAAATTTTTCAGGTTAAGTTAAAAGAAATACGATGATTGGTAGTTATGAAAACGGGGGTTTCAATATGATTGACAATGAAAGTCTCTTTGAATCACTTAAAGCATCATGGATAGGTAGAATCTTAAATACAGATATGGCCAGATGGCAATGGCGTTGTCAGTTTGTTTTGGATTTATGAGTTTGACTGTCCCTTTGGTATCTTTCGTCCCTCTTTTATACCTTTAAATTATTTACAATGCTCAGGAAAAGATTGCCTAGCAGTTTATATGAATATGGATTATAATAAAGTTGATCAATATCTAGCTAATATTCCAAAATTTTATAAAAATGTATTAAAAAGCTGGATGAAATTAGAAGGAGGACAGACAGATAGACCAAAAAACTTTTACGATATTAGAAAACAAATTATTTGGGAGAATAAATACATTAAATTTATATTACAAATGTCTTTTTTCAAAAATTGGATAAAAGGTAACTTGATTTATATAAATGATATTTTAAATGAAAATGGGGAAATTGCACAAGATGTAATTTGGCAAAAAAATGAAAATATATCCAACTGGATAGCTGGGTTGACATCCCTAAAACAAGCAATTCCAAAAGATTGCCAATGGTTAAAATGTCTTAGATCAGAGAATTCAACAAGAAGTATAGTCAATGTAAAATGACAATGTTTGTCAATAAGTGGTAATTATATTGACATTTCGTTTTTGTCAAATAAGTTATTATATAACAGATTAGTGAAGAACAAAATTGCGAAACCTATTGGTATAAATGTATGGTTAAATGTATTACTACAGTCAGAATTTCATTTGAAACCATTGTACAACTTTATTTTTTACTATTTAGAAGAAAAGAAATTGAAGATGTATCGATGGAAACTTTTACAAAACATTTTACCTACTAAAAAGTTATATTTAGATGGAAGGTAACAGACAATGATTTATGTAACAAATGCTTTACTGAAGAAGATTATCAGCATTACTTTATGACATTTTCATTTTTACACGATTTTTGGAGAAAGATTTATAATTTATTGCAAAAAGTAAATATAGAAAAATATTTCACATTGAAAGATATTGTTTTTGGCTATAAAATATCAGATAAATATTACTTTGGCTTTAACTATCTTATTTATATTATTGAGTTTTCAATTTATAAATCCTACTATGTATCTGATAAGAAAATGAAAAGACTTGATGTTTTTGTCTATTCATTAGAGAATTTACAAACCGAATGTATTATTTAAAGAAGTTAAAAGAAGATAAATTTTTAGTTAATGTCAAGAAACATTTATTAGATTGATGTTTTATTTATTAATATAATAGAATTGAAATGTATATGTATTCTTCACAAGGAGTTTGGACTTGTTGAAGACAATGTAACAAGTAACTGATTGAAATAAAGAAATTTGAAAAAATTCTCTGAAACTGATATTAACAAGATGCCTGATTTCTTGATTGACAACATATTTGTTACGTTCGGAGGACGTGTTTTTCAACAGGCTGTCGGCAATCCAATGGAAACAAAGTGTGCCCCTCTTCTTTCACACTTGTTTCTTTATTATTATGAGGTTAACTTCATACAGGAACTTCTTATATAATTAGAAAGAAAGATAAGAAGTTACCTATATCCTTTAACTCTACTTTCCGCTATATAGATGATGTTCTTTCACTAAATAATTCAAAATTTTGTGACTATGTTTAAAGTATCTATCCCTTCGAACTAAAGATAAAGGATACAACAGATACAATTAAGTCGGCCTCATATCTTGACTTACATCTAGAAATTGACAATGAGGGTCGGTTGAAAACAAAACTTTACCACAAAAGAGATGATTTCAGCTTTCCAATTGTGGACTTTCTATTTCTAAGTAGCAACATTCCAGCAGCACCTGCATACGATGTAAATATCTCCCAATTGATACGATATTCCCGTGATTGCATTTCCTATCATGGTTTTTCTTGATAGAGGGCTGCTGCTCACAAGGAAGCTATTAAACCAAGAGTTCCAAATGGTGAAATTGAAATTATCCCTTCGTAAATTTTACGGACGCCATCACGAGTTGGTTGATCGTTATGGAATAACCGTTTCACAAATGATATCGGATATGTTCTGTATGTCGTAACTACAATCCCCTTCCCTTTCATGAATGTGACCTACCGAATTACTTGTAGATTATTTACCGGATTTGTAATCAAATAAGCAACACGATGGGTGCCACATGTGGAGCAAGATCTGCTTACTTTTCCGGAGCACCTGAGATCACCCCTAATTTTTTTGTGGGGTTTGTATTGTTTATTCTTTAGTTTTCTATGTTGTGTCATGTGTACTATTGTCTGTCTGTTGGTCTTTTTCGTTTTTATCCATGGCTTTGTCAGTTTATTTTCGATTTATGAGTTTGACTGTCCCTCTGGTATCTTTCGTCCCTCTTTCATATACTTACGAAAAAGAAGATTCCTAATCATGGCCGTCCAAAAGCTTCTCTCACACTTAAACATTTGATTGTATATATATAGATAACAATGTAAGCATTGTCTGTGTCAAAATTAAAGAAAAAGTATTGAAACAATAGAAAGAAGTTCAAAAACATATCTTCCAAATTAGAGTATGAATAATAATATCAATATAGCACTAGCACGGAAATCGATAAGTTAAGGTTCAAAATATTTGAATGTATACACTATCAACAAAGAACACCCCCCCCCTTTTCCCCTAATTATTGTGAATAAACTCCTCATAGATACCAGGTTACTTAAGACTAAGAAGACTCAGCACTCAGACAGCAGTGACGTTTGAATGAAAAAAGTAATCAAAAAAGATATATTAAGTAAATAATTAAAATACGAAGTTGATTTATTGGCAGATAATGTTTACCTCTCCATGTGAGTTTTTCCTCTTTCTAACTCGTGTATTTTATTCTTTTCACGCTCTAATAAAACAAGATTTTGACTAATTTCTTGTCGGGTATTCAGTAATTTGGCATCATTACTTGCTTTGAGTTTGATTATGTTGCTTCTCGACTCATCAATGATTTTCTGCAAGTTTTCAATTTTGTCATCTTTCGTCGTTGAACATCTACATTTAAAAGGAAAGCATTGCTTGAGATGTTTACAAAATTATATGTTCACATTAGAAAATTATCAATAGTAATTGTTTGGCTTGCATGCTTGACAATAATGAAAGCCTCCCAAGTGTTAACTTAACATTTTTAAACCAAGAGATTCAAATGGTAAAGTTGTAATCATTACTTCGTAAATATTACGGACGCCATCACGAGTTGATTGAACGTTATGGAATATTCGTTATACAGATGATATCGGATATGTTCCTTATGTCGTAACTGCAATCTTCTTCTCTTTTCACGAATATGACCAACCAAATAAGACTATTTACCGGCTTTGTAACATCATGAGCAACACGACGGATGCTTCATTTGGAGCGGAATCTGCTTCCCCTGCCGTTGCACCTAAAATCATCCCTTGTTTTTGGTGGGGTCCGTGTTGTTTTTGTACCCGGTTTTGTGACATTTTGTTCATGCATCATTGTCAATATAATGAAAATTGATGCAACTGTCGAACAAGTGAGAGGTTTGGCGCTTTGAAACTAGTTTCAATATACTATTTTCTACATTTGAAAATGCCTGTACCAAGTCAGGAATATGATCGTTGTTGTCCATTCGTATTATGTGTTTTATCATTTGATTTTGTCATTTGATTAGGGACTTTCCGTTTTGAATTTTCCTCGTTGTTCAGTATTTTTGTTATTTTACGCAATTTGATTCTGGACTTTCCGTTTTGAATTTTCCGCGGAGTTCAGTATTCTTTTATTTTACATTTTTGTAGCCTTTTGTTTAATCAAAGTTTTTTTTTTTTGGGGGGGGGGGGAGTGGGGACATCCCTTTCTTTAAATTAACCTTGGAGTTCGGTATTTTTGGTAAACCCTGTGTCGGTACTTATTGGCTCTCAAATATCGGATTTGAGGATGCCTGATGAACGGGAATACAATGAACGCATTTTCCTGATAGTTTTTATCATTTTTATAGCACTGAGTGAATACTGTTGATTATTGACAATTAGAACCCAAGCGTATCATCAGGTCAGTAGTCAGTGCTTCGGTTCTGATATAATTTATAATAAACCTTAACTATGCGTTGTGAACATTACATATTACTGCATTATATGTAACAGTATTAGTTCATACCAAATTTAAACAAATTAAGTCGTCTCGCAGGCTTCCAGAATTTTTGGAAAATTTAGTGATCACCCCAAGAACCGGTTTGGCCACAACATAACAATTTCAAGTTTATTCAAAATTTACATAGTGTGTATATGTTAAGTATGATTAAATGAGCATATGTTCCCATAGTTTAGGACTTTATTCGTTATAGGTTGAAAAACACAGGCAAAGTTTATATGATTAAGAAGTGTCCTATATTTTGACTTTAGTGGAACCTTAATCTAGAAAAGCGCATCGAACGCATATTTATAAACAGCGAATTTGTTTCTGTCAAATGTATGGTTAGATAATTGACACGATATAATTTGATAGAGGTTTTAGGGCGATGTAGCTACAAAGCGTACTATCTGTAATGAAAAATTATTGCTGATATTACTTCAAATTATATTGGTTACCTCAAAATTTCATTTTTTTGTTCCTCCAGTAATGCAGTTTTAACTTGTTCCGCTTTTAACGATTTTGTCAAATATTCCTTCTCTTCGACAGCTCTACGGATTTCTTCATATTTTTTCTGTATGTTCTGGGATGCTGAATTTTTATTTTTAATAATTTCTTGCTTAAGTTGTTGGTTTTCGTTATACGATATAGTGTTTGATCTTAAAATAGAAAAAAAAACCAATACAATAGCACAGAAATAACACAGACATACATAAAACAAACTATTTTCACATATTGAACTTACAATTGTCACTATTTTTTTTATGAAAAAAAGAATGCACGAGATATGAATAGTATTCCTTGTATGTGAACTCCTATGAAACCTCTAATGAGGTCATCATGAGATTATGTGTTAAACTTCCTTTAGTTTATATATTACATTAGCAACACAAATGCGTTTAAGAATGATGCCTGAATCAGAAAGGTGTTTGAATTAGTTTGCATTTATAATAACAAACCCAGAAATCTAATAATAATGTTAACAAACATACTTACCTCTGAATTGTCATGTTTTCATTTTCTAACTCTTTTATTTTACATTTTTCTTTCTGCAATAAAGCAGTCTGTTTGGTCATTTCTTGGCGGATTGTTTGCATCTCGGTGATATTGATTCTCTCTTCATCAATCTTTTTCTGTAGTCTTTCAATTTCATCATCTTTCGTCTTCAAACATCTATATGCAATAGAAATTAATTACTTTAAATTACCATAAACATATGTCCGTTTTACATTTTAATATGTAATAATCAATCAAAATCAAGAAAAAGATATTACGACTTTATCTTTTTAATAAGCAGACCTTCAGTTGGGTCGTGTTTCGGTTTGCAGGTATGTCAAATTATAATTATTAAAATCTATGTACGTAATAAGAAGTAATGAGAAATGATCAACCGTATATGCTTAAAAATTATAATTTTATAATTAATACAAATTAAAATGAAAACTTCACAAACAAAATCTATGATAGTATGTTTGTTTTAGACTAAGAATTGAATGAATATCAACTATAACCCCTTTGAATCATTAAAACTACCCTTTTAAATTACTAAAATAAACGCCTTATTTTGAATGTGATTGTAAAAACAGTTAACGAAAAAACATTGAATATTTATAGCGAACCCAATTGAACCTTTCTATAGATTCACCTGCAAGTTACCTGTCCATTTAAACTTTTGGCAGTTCTATTGTCCCATTGAACAAATACAACAGGTATTGTTCTCTGTATAGTTTATTCACCAGGACCTTTAAATTTCTTCTAAGAGAAATCTATCACTCATTGATTAATCTACCAGAGTAAAAAGTTTATCTGCTAAATTGATAGAAATTACATGTTTCACATAAAAAAAATGCCTGTGATTTCGTGTTTATTAAACATTTATAATACTTTTTTCAATCTGTTCAAAATACTTAATAATTTAATCATAAAAAGTTTGTTTTTAAAAAAAAAAGTATTGTTCTTAGGAAAATTTGCATCTTTCAGTTTTTGTTAAGTTATAGAATACTTTCAAGAAGGCCTTAATATATAAACATCAACATTTTTAGGGGTTTTATAACAATTTTTTTTTTAGAAATAGGAATAATGTTGATTTTTTTCAGAAATCAACTTTTATTAATGTTTGAATCAGTGTTTACATTCAACAGATTGTTAATATAATACATTCAAACTCATACACAGTTTTTTATACATAGTAAAAGTGTTATTTCTATCAATTTAGCAGATACATTTTTTACTCAGGTAGATTAATCAATGAGTGATAGATTTCTCTTAGAAGAAATTTAAAGGTCCTGGTGAATAAACTAAACAGAGAACAATACCTGTTGTATTTGTTAGATGGGACAATAGAACTTACAAAAGTTTAAATGGACAGGTAACTTGCAGGTGAATCTATAGAAAGGTTCAATTGGGTTCGCAATAACAGTTTTATACATAGAAAATATCAGAAATCAAAATTATTTTGTTTTATTGGATTAAATCTGAGCGGTAGTCAGCTGAAATAGCATGAAGGGCTGATAGATACAGCACTATTCTACGAAAAAGGGCACCTGTTTATTTAAAAACAAACTTAATTATTTCTGAGTTATATTGTTGAGATAAACTTGTCAAATGGGCTTTAAACAGGTATGTGAATACTGAAATTTCGTTGTACCAATGGTGTTGAATAATATTTAATGGCGATCTATGCATTTCCGGACAAGCAAATATGACCTTTTATGGTTTCCGATATTGATTCAACACTTTTTGGCCATTTAGTATATCACTGGATTTCAAATGTATACATGTAAGTGCATGCGATAAATCGAAAGCTCCTTAAATAAATCATTTCTAAAAATTAGGTGTGCTTTTTCTTTTTGATGATTTCAATTATAAGCGTGTATACTCTTATTTTCACCCTTATCAGTTTTCCAAGCTTTTTCGTGAGCTGATCATATAAAAAAATCTTCTATATTTCGATTTAATTGAAAGTTTAATATTATCTCATTTTTTGATTACATTGGATTTATTCCTTGTTTCCTAAGTTTGTGTCTTTTTTTATGCATTTAAAAAAGGCCATGACTGTCCTGTCTGTGTTTATTAAATGTTGTTTCTGCTTTGAATCGATATGATGAGTTAATAGATATAGGAGGATGTGGTATGAGTGCCAATGAGACAACTCGCCATCCAAATCACAATTTATAATATATTTTTTTAGTAAACCGTTATAGGTAAAGGTACGGTCTTCAACACGGAGCATTGGCTCACACCGAACAGTAAGATATTAAGGGATCCAAAAAAGTGTAAAATCATTCAAACGGGAAAACTAACGGTCTAATCTGTGTAAAAAACGGGAAACGAGAAACACTTATCAACCACATCAATAACGACAACTACCGAACATCAAAATCCGGAGTTAGGTCAGGTACAAACAATTGCAGTAGTGTAACATCAAAACATAGAAAGACACACTATACAAAATCAATTGGAATGGCTTAATTCAATCAAAAAACGTAGAAACACAAATGAACATACACTGAACGAATAAATTTGATCTGTGATACAAAGTAAATAGAAAAAATAAAAATAAAGGATGAATAATTAAATTAAAAAGTATTATACCGCTTTGAAATGCTAAATAATTTCAGAAAAACGTCAACTTTGAAAAATTACGTCGTATTATTCACAGGTAAATAAAAATAATGTTGTTGTTAAGTGTACTTCTTCTTCTGTCTGTATAATCTTCCGTTTAGGAGTACCAAGAAATTTCTTGTATATCAACAAATCTTTCTAAAACTTGGTACATGTGGGGTGAATATCTACAATAAAACTAAACAATAGGTGCTCGTTAAAACTTCGTGTTTTTCATGAACAGGTGCCAAAAGGGTGATGCATATATACAGTATTAATGGAGAAAGGAAATAGTTCTGATGGCCACAGTTCGAAGAAGTGAAAATGTATAATAATTCCAAACAATCAAAGCTGGTATATTAACCAGATACAAGTTAACATGAAATATCAAAAAAAAATGTCAAGATCTAGCTACCCTGAAATTTTCAGACTATTCAGGCAACCCGTTGTTGTGTTGTTGCCCCTGAATTGGTCATTTCAAGAAAAAAATTTGCAGCTTTTGGTTATTATCTTGAATATTGTTATAGATAGAGATAAACTATAGACAGCAATAATATACAGCAAAGTAAGACCTAAAAATTAGTCAACATGACCAACATGGTCAATTGACCCTTTAAGGAGTTATTGCTCTTTAAAGTAAATTTTTAACAATTTTCATAAATTTTGTAAATTTTTCCAAAATATTTTCCACTGTAACTACTGGGCTAAGTTCATTATAAATAGCGATAATTGTAAGCAGCAAGAATGTTCAGTAAAGTAAGATCTACAAACTCATCACCATCACCAAAACACAATTTTGTCATGAATCCATCGGTGTCCTTTGTTTGATATGCACATAGACCAAGTTGAGCGACATGGGCTCTTTAGAGCCTCTAGTTTCGAAAAGTTATTACTTGAAACGTTCATAGAAATTCAAAACTTCACTGTAGACACGAGCATAGCCATCGCCATTGTCTTCTAGTGGAAGTCATACTAATCTCATATTTCTCTCAGCAGGTAACATTGAAGGTCATGAAAATTTGTATTTATTGTCAACTTCTCGTCTTAAGTATGCCTATATTTGTCACTAGTGGGTAAGCCACTGAAATGCAGCAATAAATGCAAACAAGATATAGATTGATGTCGAAGTATGCGTTCCATTGTTATACATATTAAAAAAAAGTACAGACGCAGAATTATACTTAATGATTGCAACAATCGAACATAAACCAGTATTATTTTTTCTGCAAAAATTCCCGGATGTAGCCGAACAAGACAGTCACGAAAATTTTAGCTCCAACGAAAAATGTGGAATTCAATGTAAACTGAAGGTATATATTACGGAAAACATTACACAATAGCTGCTTTGATTACTTTCTCCATTTTTCGGAATTTTACTTCGTTAAAATCAAGGACACGTTTGATATTAATTATTATTTATTTGCTCGAAGTTTAGTCTTGTATGTATTCGGCAAACGTCGCCAAGGAACTTCAACGTCATAAATAGTATCTAATAGTTTTTCATTGTTCTCTTAAATGGCGTCTTAGTGACAATCCGTACATTACGAAATCTATAGATACAAGTAAAAATTTGTTTATATATATATTTTATACGCGAGTGCCGATAAAAAATAAAACATGTCTGAAACAAAAGTAACCTTCGGTCAAAGTGCGGATGAAGCACTAGCTCTTCTAAAAAACATTCAAAACATTGTTTCCAAACTTGAATCTCGTATTGAAAATATTGAAAAAGAAGTAAGCAAGATAGAAGATATAAAGATGCAATTAATTTCAATGTCTTCCAAAATAAATGATATGGAAAAGCGTGTTCATGAAGTCGAAGACCGAAACAGCAAAATAGAGGACAGCGTCGAGGAAATGAGTCAAATTCTAATGCAATTATTTTGTAACAATGGTTCTGATTGGATGACAGTAAGCGTAAAATTCTCTATCTCCTTGGCCAAGTTCGGATGGATATCTAGAGTAGATTGAATTGACATGGTCATATATAACACCTGTTATGATTGGATAAAGCTTTTCCGCCATTAACACTCGAGGAACCCTGGTTGTGGCAGGGTTCCTAGAGATCGACTCGATATCCCGGATGTTATGACGTCAATCCAATCAAATTTGAATGTAAACATATTCAGAGTAGGGGCCTTGTACTTCCGGTAATCTAGAGACCTTACTCTTAAAAATTATTTACCGTTCATATGGAACTCTAGTCAGAACTCTAGTTCCATCCGAACTTGGCCCTTGTCTGTAACTAATGAAGCCGACATTTTGAATTGCTGAATATATTGACATGTAATTTCTACAATAATAAGCCAAAAAACTCACATGTTGCACCTAAAAATATTCTTTTTATCAAATTTTATTACATCCTGAAGCGGCACAGAAGCCAGAAAACGCCCGGTGTTTATGTTTGACGCCGGAAGCATACCTATGACGTCACCTAGTGTAGGGACCAAAGAAGATAACATCTTTTCGCGGAATTTTCTTTAATGAAGATTTTACACTGAAATCATGATTGAAATTTAATAATGAAATTGTTTTGCATTAGAATAGAGATAACTGTATTGTATTTGAAGCTTTTCGGACGTCCATCGGTAGTTTTACTGTCGCAAATACCCGTTTACCAGTCTCCGCTCCGCGTCGCCAGGTAAACTAAATTTGCGACAGTAAAACTACCGATGGACGTCCTTAAAGCTTCAAATACAATACAGTTATCTCTTAATTGTTAACTCGGCATTAGATAATTCTAATGCAATTTGGATGTAACGATTTTTTTCATTGGCTAAAAATTGCCGTCAAATCCACAGTTGACCAGGCGTAACTAAGGAGGGACCCGCCATTTTGAATTGATTGAATCAACAAATGTTCGTTTACTTCTATATAATCGAAAATAAAACAACACCTACCTCGAATTCGCCGTTTTAATGTAATTTTAATTTGTGCCAAAATCATTCATGAAGTTTCGCGGATTTTTTTCTTTTTGTCAAATTGAGACATTTTGTCAAGTTTTATCGTATTTTTTCTTTTTGTAATGCATTAGAATCGGAATAACAGTACTGTAGTTGAAGAGTTGCCACCGTCAATTTTGATTTGACGGTCGCAAATCTCCGTTTTACTGTCTCCGCTACAACTCGGATCAAATCGAAATTTTAAATAAAGCTATCAAAGCTCTTCAAAATACCAAAGATAATCGGAAACTCGATGAAGTAAATGTCTCCAAGTTGCGATCTTTTGAAGAAGATGTCGTTGAAATGAAGTGGAGATCAATGCACAATAATTTAATTTTCAGTGGACTAAGGTATCAACCAGACGAGGATACGGAAATAAAAATACGAGATTTCATCAACAAAGAGCTTGGCCTATACAACACTATATCCTTTGGAAATGTCCATCGATTCGGCAAAAAAGATCGAAACGGTATTAGACCTATAGTAGCTCGCTTCACATCCAGACGAGATCTTGAGTATGTCTTGAAATGCGCGTACAGATTGAAAGGTACCGATTACGGGATAAAGGAACAATTTCCCAAAGAAATAGAATTAAAACGCAAAGAACTTTATCCTATATTAAAACAGGCCAAAAAGGACAATAACAAAGCGGTTCTAGTACGAGATCGATTATATATTAACGGAGAACTTTACAAACCGCAACCAAATATTTCAAACACTCAAGGAAGGGAATTTAGAGATAGCCTTATTGATAGACCAAAAACTCTCAGATTCCAGTGAATAGTGGCCCTCCAGTTCCACCAAGGCCCTATAAACGTTCACGCATAAATTCTGACGAGATAGAAAATACTCATTTATAGGACAGGTCAACAAGAGGTGAATTGAAATTTTAATTTTTAAACATATGTGGACTTAATTAAATCAAAATCTTTAGCACCAGAATATTCAGATCTCGTTATCAACAACGACATCTCTATATTTGTAGAAACAAAAACAGATAAATTAGACATTATATCTCTCCCTATATAGCTAACGGATACAATTGTTTTAGTAAACATCGATCAAAGTTTAAAAGAAAGTCAGGTGGCATAGTAACTATTTACAAATCTGAACTTGAAAAATTTCTTACATTTCCAAAAATAAAATCAGAACTTGTACAGTGGATACAATTTTCGAAAGATCTTTTAAATGACAATGTACTAATGGGCTGTGTCTATATACCACCAGAAGGATCTAAATACTCATCGGTAGATGCTTTTACTGAAATTGAAAACGAATTTCTTCATTTGTCTGAACCTAATCTAAAAAACGTCTTAATAGGGGATTTTAACGCCAAAACATCTACATTACCGGATTATGTTATCCCAGATCAACATTTACTTGAAATTCTAAATACTGATGATACACAGACGATGCATTACTTTTCCGATTACAATGGACTCTTAACAAACAATATTTCCATGCAAAGATATAGCAAATGTGCATGTCGACCAAATACGTATGGTCACAGACTTCTAGAATTGTGTAAAAAAATGAATATGTATATTGCAAATTCAAGAATAGGTAATGACAAAACAGTAGGAAAAATTACTTGTAATGACGTTAGTGTCGTTGATTATCTAATACTTAGTTCTGATCTTTTTCAAATGACAAAGAATTTCGAAGTAGAAGAATTTAATCCTATCCTATCAGATGTCCACTGTAACCTTAAGTTTACTCTGGAATCACAACCATATACTAATATCAACAATGTAAAAACCGTCGAGAAGCAAGTTATAAAATGGAATAATAATAAACAAGATAAATTTGTCAAATTTGTTAAAGAAAAAAAGTCTGAAGGAATACGGGACATAGAAACTATACTTGATAAATTAATCGATCGAAATGATACTGTACAACAAAACGATATTGATACGGCAATGAATAAAATTGTGAAATATTTAACAGCTCTTCCATCTCAGACTGAGTGTTTGGAACAAAATGTAAAAACCAGAAATATGCAAAGCACAATGAAAAACCATGGTATAAAAGAGGATGCAAGAGCAAAAGAAATTTATTTCATCAGGCTAGACAAAGATACGGAGAAAAGTAAAAAAAGCTTTAAAAGAAGCAAGTAAATCTTATAAAAAAGAACTAAATCGGAGTTATAATGATTTCCAAATGAATACCACAAAAGATCTTAGAAAACTGGCTAAATCTGACCCAAAACGGCTATGGCAAAAATTAAATAGTTTAAATACCAACAAATCAAATAAAACTGATGCTGTTAAAATTGAAGACTTATATGAACATTTTAAGCGTCTAAGCCAAGATGAAGTCATTGAAGACAACTCAGACATAGATTTAACAAAGGTACCACCAGAGAACATCAACAGAATTTTAAATTCTCCAATCACAGAAGAAGAAATTTTGAATGTCGTAAAAAAACTTAAAAACAATAAGGCTTCCGGATATGATGGTATTGTGAATGAACATATTAAACATACGGTTAAGGAAATGTTGACCATCTATCACAAGTTATTCAATATTGTTTTAAATACTGGGAAGGTACCAGATTCATGGACAATGGGAATTATTCAACCTATCTTCAAGAATAAAGGCAATATATATGATCCAAGCTCGTACAGACCAATAACATTAGTGTCATGTCTTGGGAAAACTTTCACATCTATCTTAAATGAAAGACTTGGGGAACTGTCAACTGAGGTCAATCTGATTTCCGAGGCTCAAACAGGTTTCAGAAAAGGTTATAGTACATTGGATAACATATTTGTATTACATTCATTAATATCAATTTATCAAGCACTTGGAAAAAAACTCTTTTGCACTTTTGTTGATTTTTCGAGAGCCTTTGATACAATCTCTCATACATCTTTGTGGATTAAATTACAAAAGGCGAATATTTCTGGGAAAATTTTAAAGGTAATATATAGTATGTATAGTGATGTTAAATCTTGCGTAAGAAATTGGAACGAAGTGTCAGCCGTTTTTAACTCTAACATTGGAGTGAGACAGGGAGAAAACTTATCCCCCTTTTTATTTGCTGTTTATCTAAACGATCTGGAGTCTTTCTTTGCTGAGAATGATGTTCAGAACTTGCAAGTTATCGAAAATATTTGCCACAATCATTTGCATATATATATATTAAACTGTTCGTTCTTTTGTACGCCGACTACACTATAATTATATCTGAAACGGCCGAATCAATGCAACACGCCTTAAATGTTTTTGAAAGATACTGTGTCCGATGGAAGTTGAACGTTAATTTATCGAAGACAAAGGTTGTTGTGTTCTGCAAACGGAAATCAAGAACATTACCAAAATTTCAAATATTTAACCAGTCTATTGAAATTCAGGATTCATATCCATATCTAGGACTAACCTTTAATTATAATGGTTCATTTGCAACAGCAAAGAAACGTCTTAGCGAACAAGCACGGAAAGCTCTTTTTAGTCTCTATACAAAGATACGTAACCTCTCAATACCTGTCGACTTACAATTACAACTGTTTGATGCACTTGTACTTCCAATTCTGACATATGGATGTGAAATATGGGGATTCGGAAACAATAACATGTTGGAAAAAATCCATCTACAGTTTTGCCGGAATGTGTTGAAAATTAGAACGTCGACACCAAATTTTATGACATATGGAGAACTTGGTCGTACACCAATAGATATCGTAATAAAATGTAGAATGGTGTGTTTTTGGAACAAACTTCTCACCAATGAAAATAAACTTAGCAGTATACTTTATCAAATTATGTTCAACTTAAAAGATGATCACACTTTCAAATGGATGGATTATATTAAATCGATCCTAGACAATGCCGGACTAAGCTATGTTTGGACTCAGCAATCACCATTAGATATAAATCAACTAAAAATCGTACTGACAGAAAAACTAAAAGATTCATTCATTCAACAATGGCATAGTCAAATTGACAACTTATCCAGAGGAGAATTTTATGGACTTTTTAAAACAATCTTTGGCTTAGAAAACTATCTTTTAAAATTAACACCATTCGAATGTAAATATATTTCAAAATTGAGATGCTACAATGTAAAAATTCCAGTAGAGCTGGGAAGATGGTATAACATTCCAAAAGAAGAGAGGACATGTAATTTGTGTTTAACTGCAATTGGCAATGAATACCATTATTTATTTGAATGCAACTCTATATTAGTAAAAAATATCAGAAATCAGCATATTCCAGAGTACTATGTGAAATATCCGTGTGAAGCAAAAATGAAAGGACTACTGTCATTGACTAATATTAACGTGCTTAAAAATGTGTCTTTATTCATTTCTAAGTTAACTAAAATATTATAATATTAAAATACTATAATGTAAAGTAAAGTAATATTCTATATATTACATTTCTTCTAAGTTGTTTTATTTATTTCTTTAATTGTATGTGATTGTATTTTGTATTTTTTGTAATTTACCTCTTGTTTCACATGTCA
This sequence comes from Mytilus edulis, assembly GCA_019925275.1. Taxonomy (NCBI): domain Eukaryota; kingdom Metazoa; phylum Mollusca; class Bivalvia; order Mytilida; family Mytilidae; genus Mytilus; species Mytilus edulis. The sequence goes on along the minus strand of CM034361.1, from coordinate 35,535,677 downwards.
ATGTGACGGAGTGTTTTTGAAATAAAAGCACATTGTATTGTATTGTTTAAAAATATGTTTAAAACTTTTAACATACATTTTAATGATAAAGCTGTTACATCAATAAACTAAAATTGGGGTAGCACGAGAAATATCGAAGATATCCCATTCAGTTTTGTCTGGTGTGTAGATTATCAAAAGAGAATAGTAGTATTTTGTAGTTGTTTTTTATTAACACTTACCTGACGCTGTATTTCGATTGAATGTTTTCTACGACCTGGTCAATAAAATCGTCTGTATTAAATTCTCCAATATTTTCTGGATCAGCTACAGTTGGGATACTTTCAGTTTCTTCAAAATCTTTTGTTAACGATTTTTGCTGTACGTAAAATGTCATGTCATGTTCTATTTGTACCAATTGGTCTATTTTCTCGGTCATTGAACTATAGTCCTTCTGTATCTTCTTTAGCTTTGCTAGTTCAAAATTCATACCTTGTTGTTCATTTGTGAGAAAATCAGTAGCACGATTGACATTTTGCTCAGCAACTGACTTAATAATTCTTAATAATTCATCCGAAGTGATGCGTGCTTCTTCAACAAACTGATTGATTTCTTTTTGTAAATTTTTCGTTTTAATATTTTCAATCTCATCTATCAGTTCTGACAAAATGTCTAGTTTCGATTTCACATTACGATTCGTTTGTTTAAGATCTTCCCGAGCACTAGCAGCTACTTCTGTCATGTCGGTGAAGTCATGACTTTTGTGAACCGTAGTTGTACAGGCTGAACATGTAAGGCATTTACAGTTTTTACAATAATGTACATATTCAAGGTTGTGACTTTCACATTTAAGTGTCGAAGCAAACATTGATCTATCAATTTTGAATGATTCTGTTACCTTGTGGTTTTTTATGAATTTGTCGTGAAATTGTCTGCATGGTGCGCATAGATAAAACTGACATTCATAACAATATAAGTCAGCATTTTCCTTTTCACATGTATTACATTTGTTTGATGAAATCTGCGCCATTTTTATTGAAATGACAGGAAGTAAAATGTTTAATGATTTCTGTTGTTAAGTATATATTACCTTGATAATATCTGTCGTTCTGAATATCGAATAAAACTCAACACTTAATCTGACATAAAATACCTTTAATATGCAAACAAAATGTAATATGAGGACTTAGTCCGCATTATTACCAATGTTATTTCAACTGATCGGGCGGAGCTTACGTTTTAATTTGCATACGGACAGTCTATTTGAAGATGTGTGTGATAAGCATGATTGCCGTTATAACTATTACTGATTTCTAATCACCTATCAGTGTCATCAAAGGAATTTATAAAAGAATGACTGGACACTTCATTAATTAGTTTATCCTAAAACACCTATCTATAGATGGACTGGTTTATTATGAGCGAACCGGTTAAACTCCGCCCAGTCAAGTGAAATGAATCGAGTAATAACAGTAGACAAGTCTGCAGAAAAGTTATATATTCTTATGAATCCAAAGTGTTCCTTTGAACATAAATCCTTTCGTGTATCGTTTCACTCTTCTGTGATCGTTTTATCAATCAAATAGTTACACAATAAAATTAACGTTCACCCAATTATAAATTTTTTAACAATACGTAAAAGTCCCTCAAAGAATTTATTCATGCTTCTCGTGTTTTTGTTTTTGTTTTTGTTTTTGTTTTGTTTTTTGTTTTTGTTTTTTTTTGCATTAATTTGACTTTATTGTCGAAACATCTTTATATAGTGTCCAGAACAGAAAGGGCAACTCGAGGCATACTGGGAATCTCGCAGACAACGTAACAGGAGAAAAAAAATATACTGTTTGTGGTTGCTCACCCAATTTTCTCAACATAACGGAACGATATATATACTGTCACAGAAAAAGGAGGTTTTAATTTACCGAGCTATAAATAAAGGTAAAAGTAGAATACCGTTGTTCGAAAGTCATAAATCGATTGAGAGAAAACAAATCTGGGTTACAAACTAAAACTGAGGCAACACATCAACTATAAGAGGAAAACCACCAAACAACAGAAACACTTAAGTGCAACAACAAAAAACCGGACAATGCAACACACACACAAACGAACTATAAGATAACAACTGCCAATTTTCTGACTTTGTACAGGACATTTTAAGAAAAATGATGGGTTGAACCTGGTTTTGTGGCCAGCCAAACCTCGCACTTTAATGGCAATGTTAAACATAACACTAAAATGACAACATTACATAACAGGACTACAGTACAAGTAAATGCAAGAGCATTCAGGACAGAGAAACACACTAATAAACAATACAATAGAACATTTCGACATGGTAACAGTTATCAAAGGTACCAGTCGCCCTTTTCACAAAAAATCTTAAGAGAAATTTTACTCTAAAAAGTAATCTTAAGATTTTTAGGTTTTTCACAAAAAAAAATTACGTAAATCTTAATAGTAAAAATTATCGTAACTTTAAGAGTGCTATTACCCACTCTTAAGTATATATTTTAAACTTAAGAGAAATCTTAAGAAAATAAAAATGGCTGCCTTGTTTATTTTCGACATTGTAAACAGAAGACCTTTGATAAAAAATCGCGTTTTTCGTGACAGAACCGACGACCTTCATTTTCTAAATGATGACCAATTGATAGCACGGTATCGTTTCCCCAGGCAGTCTATTTTAAATTTAACAGACACGCTCAGAGATGCCATTGAAAGACCTTCCAACAGATCAAATGCAATCCCTCCCCATATTCAAGTAAGTATAACGACATAAATCACATTTTTCTTCCCTCTTGAAGTTAAATGTGCAAATTTGGTGCTTTCGGAGGACTTACCTTGTTTGTATTGGATACCAAAGCTTCATAAAATTCCGTACAAACAACGGTATATTGCTGGCTCATCTTCATGCTTCACTAAAGAATTGTCCATTAGATGGACTAAAATTCTGTCCGCAGTGAAAGAGGGTCTTCAGAAATACTGTGAAACTGTTTACTCGCGTAGTGGTATTAACCATATGTGGATTCTTAAAAATTCTAAAGAACTTCTAGAAAATTTTAAATCTCGGTCTTTTTCTGAAATTAGTTCTATCAAAACTTTTGATTTTTCAACCCTGTATACCACCATTCCCCATGTGAAATTGAAAAATCGCCTTAAAGAAATAATGCACAATGCCTTTCAACATAAAAATGGTAGCATACGCTATAAATTTATTACTTTGGGATTTCATAAGGCATATTTCGTTAATAGTGACAAACAAAAAGGTAAAACATGCTACACAGAAGAACAAGTGGTCAGTATGCTGGAGTTTCTTATCAACAACATATTTGTTTAGTTTGGAGGTAGACTTTTCCAACAAATTGTCGGCATTCCTATGGGAACAAACTGTGCGCCTCTTCTTGTCGACCTCTTCTTATTTTCTTATGAATCGGTGTTCCTCCAGACACTTGTCAAAAACAAGAGGATCGAAGAAGCCAGATTATTTAATTTCACTTTCAGATATATTGATGATGTTCTTTCCATAAACAATCCGAACTTTTCTGATTGGGTTCCATTAATATATCCCCCAGAACTAAAGATTAAAGAAACAACAGACACGGCTTCCTCCGCCTCATTTTTAGACTTATATCTCGAATTTGACTTACACAGTCATCTCAGTACCAGAATCAATGACAAACGAGACGATTCTAATTTTTAAATTATAAATTTCCCCTACCTTAGTAGCAATATACCAACTTCACCTGCATATGGGATATATATTTCCCAACTTATTCGATATTCAAGAGCTTGCAGCTCCTACTCAGACTTTGTAAAACGTCATCAGTGTCTGAGAAGAAAGTTGATGAACCAGGGGTATGTCAAAGAACGTCTCGTCCTTTTTCTAAAAAAAAAGTTCATCGGAAGGTACCAAGACCTTGTTGATAAATATTCCGTATCAAGTCCTATCAACTTCACAAATAAAACACGATGGTCTTGATGTATAGATTCTGCGTACTGATGTTGTGTATCATCTTAACAACGTGTTTTATAGTTCTTTCATTTGTCTTTGTTCTATTATTAATATTACTTTTACTGTTGGATGGTTTTATGTGATATTCGTTTGACGTGGCTCGGTACTTGTACATCTTGTCAATGTGTTTGTATTGTCTTTCAATTTTTGGTGGAGTGCTTTGTATATACGAGAGGCTCCCACAGGGTACCCTCCTCAGGTCGTAAGGTCGATTTTAAATTCGTCGAGAGGTCGTTTTTAAGGGAAGTGTACAGGTCGCAGGTCGTTTTTCCCGACACAGACCTCCGATCGACTTCCGTCCTGGAAGTCGATCGGAGGTCGTTTTTTCCAAATTTTACAGGTCGCAGGTCGTTTTTAGAAGGCCCTCAATGTTGTAATATTTATTAAGTTTAATTGTAAACTTTCATGTACTTGCGAGAAGTAATTTTAAGATACATTTAATATATTTGATTGTAAACGCAATAAAACTGGTTACCGTTATAATTAAATGTCGGTCAGAGAAACCGGTTTGTTAAAGTACATGTGACATGTGATGTACATTTCACTACACGATTGAATGAATGAACATTCCATAGTAAATGTGTATCTACTGTTTATAGTAACACTATTATATTAGGAATCGTTTGAACTGTATTAAAATTGTCTGTGATATAATATGTGTATAATATATTCTATATGTTACATGAACTATCATTAATGTTTATAATCTTGTTATTTCAGAGTTTTTATTCTCTGGTAATAAAACCATCCGAACCTTAGAAAGTCTTCTAGTTATTAATTAATACCGGAAGAGACCCCTTTCACATTTGGCGCCCACGAAGTATTATGGAATGATGTGGCACAGAGAGATCCGTCAGAAGTCCGATGTTCCAGAATTATTGTCTTTCTACCCGTAGATGTTGATGTTTACCAATAGTGATGTCACGCATATTTTCCAGATCACGTGCACGTGTTGATGTTTACCTCCGTTAGCCATGTGGATGTCCACGTGTATTTGTTTACATACATGTATACCGTATAACCGACTTAGAAGATTGTTGTACCGGAAGTTACTTTATTGTAACTTAGACTTTTTAGTTTTCAATATTTGAAAACTTGACATTTGCTTTTGATTATTGTACATTGTGTTTGTGCATTGATTATTTGTGTTGGAAAATATTCTTATTTATAAGGTAGGCAATTTTACTATATATATATTGTAGCTTGTATACAGCATAGGTTGCTTTCAACACTTAGTTTTTTTTTCACACATTTTTACACAAACCTGATTGAAAAAGACACTTTTATTTTATTTTATTTTTTTTATTTTTTCATTTACATCTAGGGTATAGTCTTATACTGTCACTGACTTAGTCTATGATTGATTGAAACCACCACGTTTAGTGTGAACTGGTAGTGGTGCATCAGTACTTGCACTTAGTATACATTGACTTTTAAAAAAATTGGTGCATCTGTACTTGGTCATATCACTTGACGTTTTGACTTTGTCATTTCATTTATTTTTTTATTTTTTTCATACACACTTGCATATACACAGTGACAGTTAGGGTATAGTGAGAGTTAGTTTGTACTGCTAGTAAAACCATATGTGACTTATACAGATTAAAATATACATAGAAAGCAATATTATCGTATACAGTTATAGTATATAGTACTTATACATTATGATGTGACACATAAACACATAATGTTCTGAAATTGGTATTCATCTAGATCGTAGAGTTATTATATATTATTGGGTATTTAGACTTGATTATACATATTTGTAACTGAGTATAACTGAAAAAGACTAGGCAAATCTTAAAAAGATTTTTGAAACTGGTATTTTTTTCTGCCAGTGGTATACTTGAGTATACAGTTGTATTTTATTGTTGATATTTTGTTTACATAATGTTTATCTGACATTATTAGTATTAACTAGAGGTAGTTAATAGAACTGTATTTGATTATATATATAGTGTGGGGTATTGATTATTGATTTCTTATAAAGAGTTTGATTATAAGATTGATTTTGATTATACTAATTATAGTGTGGTGGTATAAGACCTATAAGTTAATAAATACATAGGCATTATAAATACATGTAGTTGAACATATATTTTTTGAGACATATTTTTTTGATTAACCTAGCTTGATTATAGAGAGTGTAGAGTTTAGTATAGTTGTGAGGTTATACACACAGTTTAACATTACTTGCATTAACACTTAGCTTGAGCACATCAGATCAGACTTTACTTGACTTGACATTGCATACCGGAAGTGTAGTTGATTCTTGGTATTTCTGATTAGGACTTTGTATCTGAGGTATACTTGACTTAGTTGGAGTTATTGCCCTTAGTTCTTTGATTGTGTACTTGATATTTACTGTGGTTGAAGTCAGTCTTGACTAGTTGCATTAGTCATTCGTTAGTCATTCTTCTTGACAGCAGTTTAGGTATCTGCATTAAGTGATTGATTGTTATTACTTGACTTTGAATACTGTACAGTTTCATTTGCAATTGATACAGAAGGGGAGATAATTTGAATTTGATTTTTTTGGAAATATTTTATTTGACTTGAATATTATTAGTGACTCTTAGTCATTAATATTTTTGAAAGTTTTTGGCATATACAGCGTGTACTTTGTATCATATCGGAATTTTTATCGTGTATTATTTCTACTACGGAGCCCACTGAGTACCAACCTGATACCCAGCAACAGTATGGTTCATCACGTAGACGACGTCGACGACGCCGGAACCGCAGACAAAGACCCTACTGGGACAACGACTACTACCAACCAGTACAACCTGCATATCCACCTACTCCGACTTCAACATTTCAACCTAGAGAACCTATCATCTGTTACCGATGTGGTCAAGCCGGTCATTTTGCCTTTGCATGCTGCGTCAGATTAGAACATTCCAGACCAGCATACAGCTACCAGCAGATCAACATGGAAGACAGAGCCTTTGCTTACCAACAGCAACCACGCAAAGATACAACAGGTCTTATAGGCAGCACCAGCGAAGTAACTGTCAAGATTAATGGTATGAAAGTAACAGCCTTACTGGATACTGGTTCAACAGTCAGCACAGTGAGTGAAGCCTTCTACAGAGAGTACCTTGCTGAACAACCCATAGAGACATTGAACAGAATCCTCAACATTGAGTGTGCTGATGGTCAGAGTATGCCGTATCTTGGATACATTACAGCAGACTTAGAGTTGCCAGGTACATCATCAGATAGACAACAGCCATGCATACTTCTAGTAGTACCAGACAGCACTTACAACAACATTGTACCACTACTCCTTGGAACGAATGTCCTCAACACAGCTATGGATGATGTTAAAACCCGTTTTGGAAACAGATTTCTCCAAGATGCAGACTTGTTCACACCATGGTACATCACTTTCCGCTGCTTATCATTACGAGAGAAAGAATTGCAGAAGAGAAGTAACAGACTGGCAATCATCAAATGTGCAAAAGGCAAGACAGTACACATTCAACCCAACAAAGATATAGTACTTCAAGGTTACATGGACCATGAGATACCATACCATCCTGTTTGTTGTTTGCTACAACCTACAAAAAGAGCTGCCATACCAACCGATTTAGACATTGCTCCATCATTAGTCTCCTACAACTACAAAGATAATCGACTAGTTCCAGTACACATCAGCAACGTCACTACTAGAACTATCACTGTTTCACCAAACGCCATCTTGTGTGAAGTACAGCCAGTTGCAGTTACTGACATTGAAACACCTGATACCAACAACTATGATGTACTGTATGATGTGATTCTACCAACAGATCTACTAGACGATGAACAACTAGAACAAGGAAAGCAGCTACTTCGTCAGTTTAGAGATGTCTTCAGTACTTCAGACACAGATATTGGTCACATAGATAGAGTTCACCACATAATAGATTTGAAGGATGAAAGGCCATTTAAACAGCGACATCGACGTATCCCACCTGCAATGTTTGAAGAAGTTCGCACCCACCTTCAACAACTCCTGGCAGCTGGTATCATCCGTCGATCACATTCTCCATGGTCATCAAATGTAGTCCTGTGTAGAAAGAAAGATGGGAAGCTAAGAATGTGCATCGACTATAGACAATTAAACAACCAGACTTTTCGGGATTCATACGCACTTCCAAGAAGCGAGGAGATCTTAGATGCACTTGGTGGAAACAGCTTTTATACTGTACTGGATATGAAGTCTGGATATCACCAGGTAGAGCTTGAAGAATCACACAAACAGAGAACAGCCTTCACAGTAGGACCACTAGGATTCTATGAGTTCAATCGCCTTCCATTTGGACTTGTCAACAGCCCAGCAACATACCAGAGACTGATGGAAGATATCCTAGACGACCTTCATCTCAACATCTGCTTCATTTACCTAGACGACCTCATCATATTTTCTGACAGCTATGAGGAACACCTAGTACGTCTTGAGAGAGTTTTACAGAGATTAAGAGAAAGTGGTTTGAAGTTATCACCCAAGAAATGCGCATTCTTCCAAGAGAAAGTGAAATATATTGGCCACATTGTCTCCAAGCATGGTATTGAGCCTGATCCAGCCAAGTTAGAGAAAGTAAAGAATTGGCCAAAACCAACATCACCAGAAGAGGTTAGACAGTTTCTCGGCTTTGTTGGCTACTATAGAAAGTTTGTGAAAGATTTCAGCAAGATCGCCAGACCGTTAACAGATTTAATGCCAGCGCCACACAAGTCTAAGAGATGCAAGACCAACTACAAGCAACCATCAAACTGGATATGGGGTGAACAACAAGACAAAGCCTTTAACAACTTGAAGTCACAGCTACAGAAGCCACCAGTACTTGGTTTTCCACGCTATAACCAACCTTTTGAGCTGCATACAGACGCTTCCATGCTAGGACTTGGTGCTGTACTCTACCAAGAACAAGACAACAAGAAAAGAGTCATAGCTTATGCCAGTCGTGGACTTAGTAAAGCAGAACGGAACTACCCAGTACACAAGCTTGAGTTTCTTGCATTGAAATGGGCTGTCACTGAGAAGTTTAAAGACTACCTCTACATGAACAAGTTTACTGTGCTAACAGACAACAACCCGTTGACATACGTCCTTACAACGGCCAAGTTAGATGCTACTGGACATAGATGGATTGCAGCCTTATCAGCATATGACTTCAACATCGTCTACAGACCAGGTAAAGCCAATGCTGATGCTGATGGTTTGTCAAGGTTACCAGGACTGCTCGGAAAGACCAACACTTTCAGCATGTGCACTGAATCCGTGAAGGCCATTTGTAACTTGCAGCACGTTCAGCCATACCTGCAATGTTTGTCAATGTCAACGACAACAGCTGATGAGCCATCTTTGCCACCAAAGTCTATGGTCAACATCAAAACAGCACAGAAGAACGATAAGATTATGAAAGAATGGTTATACTGGGTTCAAGAACATAGAAAGCCAGCCAAACATCAAATAGAAAGAACGCCATGGAACATCTGGTTTATCAACAACTTTGACAAGCTCATACTGGAAGATGGCATACTGTACAGAGAAATCAACATTGACCAAGAGCCAGTGAAACAGCAAGTCTTACCAGAAGCCTGTATTACCACAGTCCTTACAGCACTTCATGATGATATGGGACACCAGGGCCGTGACAAGACACTTTCACTAGTCAGAGATCGCTTTGTATGGTATGGTATGACCAGAGATGTTGAAAATTGGATAAGCCATTGCAACAGATGTGTACGACGTAAAACACCAGCCAACGAGAAAGCACCACTCATCAACATAGAGTCTTCTCAACCGTTGGAACTTGTATGCATGGACTACCTGTCATTAGAGAAATCCAAAGGCGGCTATGAAAATGTACTGGTTATCACCGACCATTTCACCCGATATGCCTTAGCTGTTCCAACTAGAAACCAGACTGCAAAGACAACAGCAGAAGCCTTCTTCAACCACTTTGTTGTTCACTATGGTTTGCCGAAGAGAATCCACTCTGACCAAGGCGATAACTTTGAGTCCAACATCATCAAAGAGTTATGTCACATCACTGGAATGGAGAAGTCGAGAACCACGCCATATCATCCGATGGGGAATGGCATGACAGAACGCTTTAACCGAACACTGCTCAGTATGCTTGGTACTCTTGAAGCAACACAAAAGAAGGATTGGAAGTCGCACATCGCTGGACTCGTTCATGCATACAATTGTACTCGACAGACAACAACTGGCTTTTCACCATACTACTTGATGTTTGGAAGACCACCAAGATTACCAGTGGATATTGCCTTTGGTTTAGACATAAACGGTAAGAAAGAACCGGCAACGAAGTATGTTGATGCCATGAAACAGCGACTTAAGAAGGCTTACGAGTTAGCAACAAGATCAGCAAGAACAGCACAAGAGAGACAGAAGTCAGGTTATGACAAGAAAGTTAGAGGAGCCATTCTGCAACCCGGCGACAGAGTACTTGTCAGAAGAGTAGCCTTCGACGGTAAACACAAGATTGCAGACAAGTGGGAAGAAGACCCGTACCTAGTTGTTTCACAGCCAAACAACGACATCCCAGTGTACGTGGTTCAGAGAGAAAATGGAGAGGGAAAGAAGAAAACACTACACAGAAAACTTCTACTCCCGATTGGATTTCTGCCGAGTGATGAAGAAAAGAGAAAAGATCCTGCACCTGTAGCCAGGCGTAAAGTAAGACAGCCTACCAGGAAAGAACCGACAAAGTCTGAAAGCATTGAGCAGATTGATGAGACGGAATCAGATGAAGAGTCGGAGCAGGATTACTATGTAATTGTGTCTGAGATGAGCCCACAGAGCAACAGTGACAATGATGCTACAAGTGTGGAAGTGGACCAGACAACAGGTACTCTCAATGCTACTGGTGACGGCCATGTTAGTGTTGAGAGAGGACAGGGCTCTGGTTTTGAAGGGGACGCTCTTCCTTTAGCTGAGACGAATGCTGGAGAACCAACCCCTGTAGTTGACGATGGTAATGGTACAGCGACGGGCCATGAGGATGAAGATGACACTTCAGATATGGTAGATGGCAGTGCGCTGACCGACACGTCACTTGGACCGGCAGATGTACCCACAGAAGCTCAGACAGAACAACCAACACCAACACCACCACCACAGAGACAACGACAACGTCGTATATTGCCAACACCACCACGACATTCACCATTTTCACCAGTTACTCGACCCCAGAGAGAACGCAAACCACCAGCTTATCTCAAGGACTACGTCACCACGTCCAAACAGGCCACAACACAGCCAGACTGGTTGATGAGAGTAAATTGGTTATTACATCAAGCAGAGAATGGTAGATTTAAAGGACAAGAGACAGAGCTTTCCAGAACCATTATGAAGATTATGGAGAGTGACCTTTAGTGTTCCATCATGTCGAGGACGCCATGCTTTCTGGAGAGGGGAAGACATGGAAATCATTTTTTCAACAGAGGGGAGGATGTAGCAGAGTGATTTTTCATGCTTCATAAATTATGTAATTTGCACTTTTGAAATCATTGATTTATATTAAAAATCTACTTATCACATTCTTATTGAGTCTTTAGTTTAATTATTTCACTCTTGCAAAGTATTTTTACTAAAGGATATTTATCCTTTATGACTTGATTTAGTATATAATTTACGTATTGAGTAATGTTACTCATACATATTCATGGGGGTTGAAATTGAACTCTTGTTTTGATTGGTTCTTGGTTATTGGCGGTTAAATTGAGTTTTCCTTTGTGTACCTTGGGTAGAATTTACCTGGACACTGGTCAGTGAAAGACGTCCATTATTTACCCAGACTATTATAGCAGAAACCCATATTGACAGATTGTATATTGACTATATTCATCTACATAGTTTTCCAGACATGACTAGTAAGTTGCACTTTCTTCTTTATTAACATTTTGACACAAATTAATAGATTTGGTTAACTTTTCTATTTTCAAGTAAATACTCTTCAGATTGCATGTTTATAACATCGGAATGAAAGATTTGAATGAGCGTATTTTTGGTAAAGAAGCTAGGTCATATTTTTATAAAGTAATGTAATATTTGCCGCTGATCATAGCGTAATTATGTAATGTTTAGAGATATCGTAATAACAGTATTTTACGAATACTGCATGTAGAAAAATGGCGGCATGTATGATAAGTTACATTATATTGTGAAAAGAATGTTCGAATTACATGTTAGCGTAATGCTATTTTTATATGGACGAATTGAATACAATTGTCATGCGATTAGTATTTTATATAATTACGAAGAGTCCGTTCTTATTATTGTATTTTGGTTTTCAGGACTCTGATGTAGACTATTTACTTTGTGCCAAGTTCCTTATTTACTCGAGAACTCACTCCACAAGTGGTAAGCGCATAATTTGTAGTTTTTGTATTATTTTATACTATAGAAATGATAGTTATTCATGGATTATTTCCATTGGCGATTTGCGCGTTTTTAGCAAATCAGTGGTAGAATTTATATGTTGGTATTCAGACATAGTAAATACTTTTTGAATGTTGTAATATTTATTAAGTTTAATTGTAAACTTTCATGTACTTGCGAGAAGTAATTTTAAGATACATTTAATATATTTGATTGTAAACGCAATAAAACTGGTTACCGTTATAATTAAATGTCGGTCAGAGAAACCGGTTTGTTAAAGTACATGTGACATGTGATGTACATTTCACTACACGATTGAATGAATGAACATTCCATAGTAAATGTGTATCTACTGTTTATAGTAACACTATTATATTAGGAATCGTTTGAACTGTATTAAAATTGTCTGTGATATAATATGTGTATAATATATTCTATATGTTACATGAACTATCATTAATGTTTATAATCTTGTTATTTCAGAGTTTTTATTCTCTGGTAATAAAACCATCCGAACCTTAGAAAGTCTTCTAGTTATTAATTTATACCGGAAGAGACCCCTTTCACAATAACAATATCATATTGTCAATAATTAACCCTGTCTTTGCTATGCGACAACAAATACGGCTGTTTTGTAAATTAGAGCCGTAATTTTTCTCCGTAAAATTCTACATGTACATCCAGCAGATCGATATTGATGTCGACTTTGAAAATTAACACACATTTCCCACACGTATTTTGTTGTATAAATGAAGAAATCTTCGAATGTAAACTCCGTTGACGCTTTGATAAAGAGTGCTTTCTTTCACGTCCGCATTTCTATCAAGTATGACATGCCAAGTTAACATTTAAAACAATGATTACTACAGATGGGAGACACAAATAACAAAACAGTACATGATAACATAAATTGTTATTCGTAAGACATAGGAGAGACCACATGATAATTTTGATATATTACACAGTGATTTGATTTAGATTTTTTTTTTTAATAAATAGGGCATGGTGTATATTGTTCATAATATTTATAACCAATACATATTTAACAAATTTTGTTTAAACTGAAAACTGTAATAAAGATGTAACAAACCTATCCAACACTTTGGTATACTAGTATATATCTTGGGTATAAACTTTAAATAAATATATGATATTCACATAGGATAGGGTTCATAATAACATCAAAATTATTGTACTTATGGGGTTGCACAGATATTCCGACTCCTCATTAGTCCGACAACACCCCACTGGTCCGACAAAGGCCGTTAATAACTGCCGTAATAGAAAATATACTTCATGAGGGTGTGGATGTTGGTTTATAGAATAAAGAATAATGGGGGGGAGTATAACTGTTTCAGGTAATACATTGCTTCTTAAATTTTTGTTTACAATTAAAATAGAGTTTTAATGCCCTTTACCGTAAGGCTTGTAATTTAAAACGCCAGACGCGCGTTTCGTTTACATAAGACTCATCAGTGACGCTCAGATCAAAATAGTAAAGAAAGCCAAAACAAGTACAAAGTTGAAGACCATTGATGATCCTAAATTCCAAATAGTAGTGCCAAATACGACTAATGTTATCTATGCCTGGGATAAGAAAATCCTTAGTATTACAATAATTCCTACTTTTGCAAACAGTAAATATATAACAATGACCATATACTAGTAACTAATATTCATGTCAACACCGTAGTGGAGACTAAACACAGAATAAAAACGAACACGTAAAACAACATAGGACAGCACATAAAAATAGCATAACAGAACTACGCATTGTCTGTAATACGACAGAATCGATGTCACAAAAGTGACGTCACAGGTATTTCTAAAAAATTTATATAGTTCAAAATCAGGTTTGTAATAACGGTATTTGACGTATTTTATAACAATTACAATACTATTAATAGAATTTTGTTAGTAATTAGATAATTAATTGTATTATCTAGCTATGTCGGTATTTCTTCTAAATCAAACTGTAAAAGAACAAATCGTGTACGTTTAGTTGCCAGGTGTACCCTTTCATTTTTTTAGAAAAATTTCTGCACCAAGTCAGGAATATGGTAAATGATTTTCACTCGTTCCTTTGGTTGGTAACGTCTGATTTTATAAATGTTTTTTTACTTTCACATTTTTTGAATTACCTTAGAGTTCGGTATTTATATTCTTTTTTTTATGCTCATATGCAAACATTTTCAACGGTCTAGAAATATAGACCGACAAATTTATATATATACAAGCCTATCATAAACAAGTGTGAATGCTTGGGGAAACTATTTGTCCCCTTTCTGTGTAGTAGAATACACAAATAAAATGCATGTGGTTTTAATATTAGATATTGTTAGGCTATTTAATATAAAAGCATGTGTGGAGTATCAAGATTAAAAGAACGATTGAACTACCAACTATTCTTGAGAAAAGAAAAACGTATTTTTAGTTTAATTTTTTTTTATCTGTCTTTCATACCATCATCAGAGGTTGCGGTGTTAAAAACTGTTACAAGATCCATTGTTTAGAAACAGCTATAATATACATAAAGGCATATTATTTATATCTTTTGTAACACTATTCATATAGAAGTTGCGTCTCTTCATTGAATTTTAGCAACAACAAATGGGCTATATATAAAATTCAAAAGATGCGGTATGATTACCTATCAGACAACTCTCCACAAGAGACCAAATGACACAGAAAGTAATAACTATAGGTCACTGCACGGCCTTCAACAATGAGCAAAGTCTATACCGCATAGTTAGCTGTAAAAGGCCCCGAACTAGCAAAATTAATGTAAAACAATCTAAACGAGAAAACTAACGACCTTTATATACAAAATATAAACGAAAATCAAATATACATGTATAACACATCATCAAACGACAACCACTGAATTACAGGCACTTGTATATCTCAACAACAAAAAGACACTAATTACTGGAAGATGTGTCTCTTTGAAATTCTTGAACTTTAGCAACACAAATCAATGGCTATATATAAAAAAAGAAGAAGTGGTATAATTACCAATGTGACTACTCTCCAAAAGAGTCCAATGACACAGAAATTATTAACTATAGGTCACCGTACGGTCATCAGACATGAGTAAAAACCATACCGCATAGTCATTTATAAAAGGCTCCGAAATGACAATTCAAACAAAAAACTAACAGCCAGATACATGTACAAAATACTGAACGATAAACAAATATCATATAAAGCCATACACGACAGGCACAACTATATACGGATGTATTTGACAAAGGCACACAATGAAAACAGTACCGATGCCGGACTTCTTAATTTTTGGCATCACGCACTCAAATGCGAGTTGTTTTTTTTTTGTCTTCTTCAATGATTGATAACTTCAAGCTGTAAAACTTGTGACTGGTAGGGATAATCGTTGTCAAAACTGGACCAAAATAAAAACACATTAATTCAGATGAAGCATTTTTCACCTGTTGCAGAAATGTGAGACAAAGGAATGCTTATCTGGCGATGACTGTTAACTATTTGTATAAAGCTTTATATTTCAGAAGATAAAAAACATTGATGCTTCATACCTTGTATATAAAGCCAAAATGTTACGAGAAGTTTACGTCATGCAACACGCATATGTCACTGTCCTTGTCCTTGACCTGTTTCTCATGGTTCAGCAATTGTTTGAAAATACTTAATTGTTGTTGGATTTTCATGGCATTAATTTTGCATAGTGTATATTGTACATTTTTGCGCCAGTGCCAAGTCAGGAGCCTCTAGCCTTTGTTAGTCTTGTATAATTTTCAATTTTAGTTTCTTTTATATATTTTTGGAGTTTGAGTACGACGTCCATTATCACTGAACTAGTACACATTTTTGTTTGGGGGCTATAAGTTTGTATAATTACAAAATGTATTAACTTTAATGTTTATGTAAGAGTTCTGATGCTTTTTTGTTTAATATAGACCATCAAGGAATTTTTTAGAAACTTGACAAATAGGAATTGGTATTGATGAAGCATCTATTTTTTAAAACAAACACTATGAAATTAATTTTTTCAAGTGTGTGTACTATGATTCGAAATAACAAGTTGAAAAGTTTACTCAAGATTCAAATTCGATATTTTATTAGTATCACCACTTGAAATACAAATAAAACATACAGTGGTTATTGGTTAAATTATTTCAAAATAATAAAGTGTAAAGATAATTCAATAAAACAACTGCTATAAACATAGATTCGTAATAAATAATATCAAATAATTAGTATACTCAAATCCGGAAAACATAAATCCATTAGAGGCATGGTTGTATGATGAAATACAATTATCTCTGATCATTCTATTTATATTGGACTACTCCTTGATACAAAAGTGGGCCGTTTTCATGCAAGTACATTGCCGGCCAGACAATAAAGTCCACCTCATCACCATTTTTTGTATATCCCCTGAAGTTGTCAAGATTGTCAGCTGTAAATGAATAATATAGAGGGGGATCAGTAATCGCACTGTACCAAAACAGTTCAAGGCAGGCGACTACATAGGGTTTCAATGTTTCATCTGATTTATGGTCTTTATTCATTTCCTTTTCCCAGAAGTGCTACAAAATATAAGAACTGTATTACAAAATTGTAAAAGCGAAGCTCAACATTTTCATTCAACTTAACGGTTAGGAATATGAGGACTTGAAACGAAATTGAACTAAACGTTGACTATCAAAACTTGAAAAGTGTCGACATATATGTATAATTTCAAAAATCAACTCAAATCATAAAAAAAAACATTTTATTGCACATTAATGTCTTACCTGACACATCAATGGAATAAACGTTCGAGCACATGACCTCCTTGCGTCCGTGAGGTGTTTTGTATAAGTACAGGAGTCTTCTTTCATCTCAGTCTTCAAAACAAAAAAATGAGAATGAACACAGTTATCGTGTTTTAAATAGACAACACACGAAAAGGTTAAATTTGTTGGGTTATGTTTTTCAAATTTTCGTATGTGTGTGAGGAGTTATATTATTAATAGGATATTTTGTCTAATTTTGGGATTTACAAGAACATGTATTCATATTCGTATTCGTATATATTCGTATTCGATTTACCATGGCTCTGTGCACGTGATGCTCATGTCGATTTAAGACAAAAGTCAACAAAGCTGCTTTACAATCCCCACGCAATCTCCGTCAGTTTGTAAGAAAAAACGACCTCCTCAACAACGGATTTTCAGAATTTTTTTTATTTTATCCTAAAAATCTGTACAAATAATTTTAAATAAGAATTCGCATCTGCTTCCTGTGTTTTTCCCCATTAGTTATGATATACCAGATATGTCAATGTGATTGTCGGGCTAAATCGTGACATTAAATGATTCATTTCTTTGTCAGATTTATTTTATTGATAAAACTCTTAGGCTTTGTTCTTCAATTAACAGTTGTGGCGTGATCGTCAGTTATCAAAGATTGTCACCAATGCCGGCGCTAGGGTCATCTAAGACTTAGAGTGAGGTTAGGGTTTTTGATCCGTGTTGAAGGTCTGACTGATTTCAAGAAGATTATCAGCAATTAAAGCACTGTTCCTTTGCTTTTTTGTGTTTTTTGCTGTACATGTAACAATTTTGTGTTGTGTGTGGATACCAATATCCTTTCTTTTAATTAAATGACGTAGAAGTGATCAACTTGTGGCACAGTACTGCCTTTATTTATGCATGAAACCCACACCGCACAGCAACCTTTAAAAGTCCCAAAATTGAAAAGTGTAAAACAATTCAAACAAGAAAACTAACGTACAGTACAAAACACAAATGATATACAACAACAACGACTCAGTCTGAATAAGAAACATACTCATAATGTGGCAGGATAAAACATGTTTGCTGGAACCAAACACTTTTCCCGAACCAGGGACTTAAGTGTTACTGCGCATTATAAGAACAAGAACATGTAATTTATTGGTTGTCGTCCTTACCAAATACCCTCTTGTTTGTAGACAATTAAAAACGAATCCAAACATACTACTTAATAATTGTTATTAATTATCACACTTTACAGTGTGAGTATGTAACTTACGTACAGAGATTGTAACAGGTTCCATGCAAGCTTTTTGTAAATTGGAAAACTGGTGTTTTGAAATTGCAGAACAAAACCTCCAGCATGCCTGAAAAAAATGAAAAGGCAATCAAAAACTTTTAACAATTCAACTTAGTTAAAATAATTGAAAAGTAATACTGCATAACTATCCATACCTCTAAAATTTTCAATAAAATTTCACAAATGGATTTTTCATCTTTGTTCTTCGCTAACAGGATTTCGTAAGCATCAGTCCATGAGTTGTCGTATAGACAATTGAACTTCTCGGCTAATCTCTGTGGTCGGTTTGGGTCACTCAGATCAGTTACATAAGGATTTCCGTCCATCATTTTGTCCCCAGCTACTTTACTCAAACTAAAATAACATGTAAATACAGTCTTGTATTAGATTTAGTATACCTGATTCGGTCAAAAGTAAGAAAGGTAATTGAAACACATCTGCTAAGTGGTTTTTACATCAGAGGACCGTCAGGGCCTCGGGTGTATTGCCAACGCCTAATTTTCCACCTAATTTGAATATATCCATATAAGGAATATGCATATACAATTAGTTTTGGAATGATAACCGAGTTATTGATCCGAGCACGTTATATAGTGCAAAATAAAATTATTTATCGCTTCTTTTAAATTCGTGTTTTCAATGGATACTTAGAAAAATCATGTTTATTCAATACCAATTAAAAATATGGAAATGTTTTGTCGTTAGAAATATTAGATTATTAGTCAAACAATCTTTAATATTAATGACGTAGCAAAAAATTGTTGTTGCGGATGAATACCACCAATGCGCATTCATCATCAAGAGCGAGCTTGAAACACGAGAGTCGATCAATACAGGAATTTATACACAGAAAAGTAATTTATATATTTCAATTATTTGATTTTAAGTTAAACTTGTTTAAAACCGTTTGTAGAATATTTGTCTATCATATTATCGTAGCAAAACCAGGAATATTTAATCTGGCACAATATGAAAATAATTTCGCTGTTTACGTTCCCTGTCGCCATTTTGAAAATACCAGCTGATTGAGTTGGAGAAAGGAGAACATGCAAGGCCTTTAAAGATAAGTTTACTTTTTGTGTATTCTATATTGCAACAATTTGTTTTTTTATATATAGATCTCAACAATTTTTGGAGTTAAATTTATTTTCTTCGTATTAAAGTAACAAGTAGATCACTATAGGGTTACAAGAGCGCAACTATTTGTTTACATTTTACCGCCCTAGCACATTTATACGGTTTCTGACTGGATGATACAGGGTTGGAATTACATTTCCAATTAGGTTTTAAAATTGCCGAAAATCATATTCACATATTACGAAGTATAGAAAATATCTTCCATTTCTGCACGTCGGAGCCATTTAAATTGTATGCCTTGACGTGCTCCCTCCTCCCCCCAAAAATATGCCTCAGCAATTTTAAACCCTTTTACGCTGTATATTCATGTAGCTGTACAGTGGAGCCTATTGGACTACAATATAAGTAGACATCTGAATCACCGAAAATCAACCTATATTTTCATGTAAAATGTTTAATTTCATAATTAAATTTTAACACATTTATACATTTTTTTAAATTTGTTCTTGACAATTTTTTGTTCATTTTTAAAAAATATATAGGGACAACAGAGTTGGTGTATGTGGGTTCGAATCCCACCCTAGGCATTCATTTATATTGGCTGGTGCAAAGCGGGCAGTTTAGCTTAGTGGCCCCACACTGACTCTGTTGTTCATATGTTACTTACAAAAATCAGGCGGCCTCGTTCATGTCTTGCCATCTTTATTTTTCTATTCGAAAATCAGACACAACAAATTAAAACCATTGAATAATTGTGAAAATTATACCACAGATAACTATGGTAAAACTTTAACTGTTTTTGGCATAATTAAACTTGGCTGCCATCCAAGATCCAAAAAGCTTTTATATTGATGAATTATATACATCAGATAATTGGATTCTTTTGGTTACAAAACATTTTGGATGGTACATGTAGGTAGCGGCAAAATCTTTATTCCTAAAGGTTTAAAGCTTTCAGGTCTGAAAATTGCCCAAAATCATCACATTTTGACAAATTTGGAACATAAAATGTACTTTTATGAAAAGAACTGATTTATTGAGTGTTAAGACTTTTGAAATAGAGCCAAATTACGAACCAAATTGAGAACTTTTTGGAGTTTTATAGTTTAGGCCATTTTGGGCAATAAGTGAAACTTGTCCTTTGAATCAGTGGTTTCAAAATTACCATAATACTAAGTATCTGTTAGAAGATAGCTCTTTCACAGTACATTGTTAAACGTAAAGATAAATATATACCAACAATGACCAATATTAATGATGGAATGAGATTATACATGTATATATACTGTTTTATATTGTTACATGTACATACATAAATGAAAATTAAAACCAAACTGTTGTCATTATTCATAAAAAAAAGAAAAGAAAAGGGAGGTATGATTGGTAATCAGACACCAGCTCTAGACAAAATGATGAAAAAGAAATAAAGCTTATAACCATACAACATTTTTACAATCAGAAAAAAACTATACATAAATCAGTTAGAAATAGCCACGAAATGTCAAAATTAATATTAAACAATATATACAAGAAAACTAATAGCCACATCAATGTACAAACGGGAAATCAAGATATACACCAAAAAATTACAAGGCCTGTTTTACAGGCTTCTTACAAAGGACCGACACATTCATATGGTAGTTGTGTTCTATATGTATAGTGCAAAATTTTCTCATTGCTAAACCAGTGGTATCCAAAGTATTAAATCCAGAACAAAGTAAAAAAAGACTAACAGTTGAAAAACTATCCAGATGTTGTGAAATTCAATTAATAAAAATACCATCATTAGCAAATGGATAATACATTGTAATATTTACAATGAACCATTTAATAATTAGAAAACAGAACCTACAATGTACATGTATTGCTGCTGATTTTTTTTTAAATATAATGGATAAATGATTGACTGTGTTACAATAAAACCAAGATAACTCAGTGAAGCTATTTATGAACATTTAAAGAGTTTTTGTTGACTGCAACAAAAATCTTGAACCTCTTTTTCATAGTTCAGTGAGTGACTATATAGCTACTCGAAGAATTGTTTGCTATGTTGATTCTCTATTATAAGTTATATGCTAACGATTTTTGTATGTGTGCAACTATATGGTCATAATGCCAATCTAACAGTTTTCATTAATTTTGACCACGTAATCATTGATAATTCACAAAGTTAAGTTTCCTAGTTCAAGTCAGTATCTCAGATATGATAGCAAATTATATTTAATATTTGTACAATATTGTATGTTGAACATATCTGTCTGGTAGGTATAATATAAACACCTGTCATATATTAATAATTCAACATAACTTGAGGTCCTCTGATGTTCAGTACTTCAGTACTTTGATTTATTTCGATTTCCACAGAACATCAATTATTAAGGATTAAATAAATAATATCCAAGGTTTCACGTGTAACATGGGGTTTATTCTTAGCAATAACATTCATATAAATTAGGGGGAGGGGAGATCACATACATGTCTCAAGTAATATAGCGCGTCATTTGTTTGATGCTGTTTTATATGTTTGTTTTCTTTCATTATTTTGTACATACATAAGTCCATTAATGTTGTCGTTTAAATTGTTTTACATTTTTTATGTACGTGCCTTTTATAGCGGGCTATGCGGTATGGGCTTTGCTCGTTGTTGAAGGCCGTACAGTGACATATAGTTGTTAATTTCTGTGTCAGTTGGTCTCTGGTGAAGAGTTGTCTCATTGGCAATCATACCACATCTCCTTTTTTATACACTGTTACTTTCTTTTCAATTTGTGCTGACTTCGAAGTTTACACCTTTATTCTTTGTTCGAACTCTTGTTTGATTATCAAACGTAAACAACACTAACTTTGTTCTCAAACGATCGACTTCTGTTACAAGATCCTCCTTTTCTATGGTTATTTTGTCAATTTCATGTTTAAGTCTGTCATTTTCCTCCTTTAAAGTTTTATCAAGATTTTTCCCTCGAGTATGCTTCAATTCTGAAATCATCTTGTCATGTTCATGGTTTAACTTTTCTCTTTCAGCTGTTTCCTTTTTAAGCTTTTTTTCCACTCTCAATAATTCCTTTTCCAATTCTTCTATCCGCTTGTCTTTCTCTTTTGATTCTCTATTATATAAAACCAAAAATAATAAGAATTGCTAAAAAATAAATGGGTTATTCATTTTCCCTTCAGTTTGTACTCGTATCTCATTACCCAATAATGACATAAAAAAACAAGTTTCCTGTTTATGCTAATCAGAGGTACATAAAAATGTATGAGCACCTTGACAAGTGTTACGAACGCCTGCGGAATATATATTATCTCATATTTTGTTCATGTGCAGTGGTCCTAAATCTTAAATGCATGATGTTCAGTCCGCGGAAAATTGTGTGATGATATAATTACTGATAACAACGACTGAACAATGTATGTAATATATATTTAATACTTTTGATTTTTGAATTAAAATTAAAAAGAGATGATAAAAGACTCATCATATTTTTTTATTATCTGTCAAAATACCCTATGGTTCATGTTTGGGATATAATATATGTTGTTTTTAAACATCTGTTATTAAAAATCTTATGTATTTTAGTGTTGTGGTTCTTTTTCTCTGTTTAGCTGAGCTTCTTTCGTTTCTTTAGAAGATATTCATCCGCCTTTGTTTGTCAAGATCAATCAGAAATCTCATTTAAAACAAGTTTCTGGTGGAATGTTAAATTTCTTTCCCTTCATGGAACATATTTGTTTTGATATACATGTAAAAGATAAATTACCTCTTTTCTTCTTCCAAGCGTTTAGCAACACTCGGGTCGTATACAGGCTTCCCCTGTCAACGACAACAATTGAAATGATGTATAGCAGTTGGTACCTCAGTTTAAATGAATAAATCATGTATATATATATATGTATATACAACTCGTCTAAACATCAACCCAACAATGTTAGATCTGTAAATTTGCTTTCGCAAATTTTTGGTTCTTCCCTCGCCGGGATTCGAACCCATGCTACTGTGATATCGTGACACCAAATCGCCTGCACTGCAGCCGTCCCGCTAGACCACACGACCACCTGGGCTCTCAAAAAAAGAGCTTTCGGTGGGCATGTGTTACCTTTCCACGTCAGTTTTAATCTAGCGGCGTACTACAGTACATGATATATAAGGCATGAAGATGTTATTGTTACAGATCAGCTAAATTATCTATAGTAAAGGATCCTACAAATTAATGTAAGATACAGTCACAGAAAATAATTATATTCATAAGTACGTCTGAGTCAGTGACAACCCTACAACAGATGTATCCATCGGATCGCCATCAATGATGGTGATACATGGCTGTGTACATAATGTATATACAACTCGTCTAAACATCAACCCAACAATGTTAGATCTGTAAATTTGCTTTCGCAAATTTTTGGTTCTTCCCTCGCCGGGATTCGAACCCATGCTACTGTGATATCGTGACACCAAATCGCCTGCACTGCAGCCGTCCCGCTAGACCACACGACCACCTGGGCTCTCAAAAAAAGAGCTTTCGGTGGGCATGTGTTACCTTTCCACGTCAGTTTTAATCTAGCGGCGTACTACAGTACATGATATATAAGGCATGAAGATGTTATTGTTACAGATCAGCTAAATTATCTATAGTAAAGGATCCTACAAATTAATGTAAGATACAGTCACAGAAAATAATTATATTCATAAGTACGTCTGAGTCAGTGACAACCCTACAACAGATGTATCCATCGGATCGCCATCAATGATGGTGATACATGGCTGTGTACATAATGTATATACAACTCGTCTAAACATCAACCCAACAATGTTAGATCTGTAAATTTGCTTTCGCAAATTTTTGGTTCTTCCCTCGCCGGGATTCGAACCCATGCTACTGTGATATCGTGACACCAAATCGCCTGCACTGCAGCCGTCCCGCTAGACCACACGACCACCTGGGCTCTCAAAAAAAGAGCTTTATATATATATATAGAGTCTATAAGAATCTACCAACCAGTAAACTTAATAGGTATTGGATCATCAAAATTGACAATACTACACAAACAGGAAAAATTATATGAGTCTGAAAGATTGTGTAACAATACCGATAAATAGATGGAAAACAAAACACTAAAAAGCGTTGAATATCATTGCACAAAGATGGAAAAACTGAACAGATGATATAAATTATACAATAATTGCAAATATTTCGGCTCAACAAATGGCCTTCTTCGGTGACAAAAGTTTTAACAATAATGAGATATAATGTATAAGGTGTAAACATAGATCACTAATAATACAGGTAAGTTTTGGTTGATTGATTTTAATCCAAAATCCTGAATATAATAATATAAACACTAGACTGTAAATTTAATTATTTCTTTCTATTGATTCCATCTGGATGGAGGACACCCAGTGTTTTTATCCAAAACCTCTCCCGATTTTCTCTTTGCCTATTTTGCCATGTACAATCCTGATCGATCACAAGGATCTTCATGTGATCAAAATCTTTCAGATTGTGATCTGGTAACCTGAAATGTTGGCTGACAGGAATATACGGTTTTTTTGTGAGGTCACTCCTGTGGCCATTGAGGCGTTTATGAAATGGCTGCATAGATTCACCAACATATTGGAGACCACATCTAGGACACTCAAGAACGTAAATCACGTTTGAGCTTTTGCAGTTGACATTGAAGAAGATCTTGTATGTCTTTTCTGTGGTCTTACTGTAATGTTGATGAATGCTGCAATTGGTTGCAACATTTGCAGCGCTTATCCCCAAAAGGCTGACAATTACCTACAGTATGGTTAGGTTTGGAAAGGTCAGCACGGACAAGTATATTTCTCAGGCTGTTAGGTTGTTTGAAGGCAATCATGGGAGGCTCAGGAAAGATTTTGGATAACATTACCTCCCATGATTGCCTTCAAACAACCTAACAGCCTGAGAAATATACTTGTCCGTGCTGACCTTTCCAAACCAATTTAAATCAATTGTGTCATAAATGTAGATAGAATAAAGTTAGAAAAAAACTAAAATGTTTTTACTGCTCGTATTAAAAATGAAAAAACACGTCTTTGTCATGACATAAAACCTGATGACGTTTAAATGAGAATAGGCAAACAATAAGCGACAATAAACAAACGATTGAGCAATAGGAATTCCGGCAAAATCTAGATGAACTGATGCATGTGTCTAAAAAAAGTAAGCATGCCCTGCTTTACTAGTGACAATCTGATACATATATTCTTAAGCAGTCAACAAAATTTAATAATGATGTGACGAGTTAAATTTTACCATGGAGAACATTTTGTTTATTTACTCCCTTGTAAGCAGCAATTTTACCCGATCGGATTGAAATACAGATCCCATGTCCGTGCTTTACCCACCAGAAGACAACATGATCTGTATTTTATTAAAAGCACCGAATTGATAGGAAATAACAGCTCTGGAATATCGCATCAATTTGGAAGATACAAACGAAAACATATAGCCTCTATATGCTGGTGCCAAGGAATCCAGATACAGATAATTGTCTATAAACCAATCAATGTGCTCGTTGAAGGACAGATTAACATTACAATGTGATTACTCGTAACATAATAAACAAACTAAATAACAATTTAATAAGACAAAAATGGGGCTAAATATAAATTCCAATTTTTAAACCAATATTTTCATGTGCATTTGAATATGAACTGTGGCACTTTCAAATGATCAAGCAGGTTTAATAATGTTTCATAGGAAAAGAAAAAGGTGACAGCTGCAAACATCAATACATCAAGTTGCCTGCAGTTTAGCAAATTTCTATAAAAATTTACTTTGAGACAGTATTATATTTTTATTTTTGGCTGTGCAGTAGCAAATATTTAAGATGATATGTTTCAAAAATGTTTTGTTTTCGTGTGAATGCATGCAATACCGATTAGAACTTGTTCTCAATAGAATAAATATATTTTACTTACTGCATAGTGAATCGTTGTCATGTGCTTAGGTTTAGTTGAATCCCTGAAAAATATAATATGGAATGTCCCTTTGGTATCTTCCGTCTAATTCTTAGAATTTAAATTGTAACGGTAATGTGGCTGTTCACCACTTTTCAAATACTCAGGCGTCATTTCCTTCCTGGTTTTTTTTAAAACGAATTAAACAATTCAAAAGATATAAGAAGTATAGGTTTCACAATGAGTGAGAATTGGATATCATTTGATATCAACTCAGTATAAAAAAAAAACACGATCCACGGCGAGATTATTATTACTTATTGAATTAAATAATTAGTTGATATCAAGCGATCTCCAATTCTCACTCTTTATGAAACATATCAGTATGAGTATCGCGATACAACGTACAACTCAGTACGAAGTGTTTCTAGATCATTTAGTTATCAACAATATTTTTGTTGTAGTTAAATATCCAGCCGCAAATATTTCATGTATTTTCTCGGTATGTAATTCTAAGTCTTGTTTATCATTTTTTTTCTTTTTTGAAGTTTGATTCTCTTTATTGTGTTTATCTCTCATAGATTTTAAGATAATAGACATTAATGAAAACAGTGATAACGTCATTTATGGGCAGTATAAAGTCATATAAGGAGTCGTCGGACTTTTTTTTTTTTTTTTCACAGTTTTAAGGGACAGTAGGTTGATCTCAACATTCTGGACATTTTTGTGTCTTTAAGATTTTATCTGCTAGTCTCTATAGTGGTTTAAAATTTAATGGACCAAACTTGCACTTTGTCGGTTTTATCTTCGGCCATTTCGGCAATTTTTGGTTAGTTAGCATACAAGATCAGCGGGCACAAGTAAAGAGACTCAAACTATGATTGTGGCCAAATTTGTCTCCCATTGACTACGAAGCTACAAAGAGAAAGAATTTTGTGAAAATTCACGGACGAAGAGAATAGCTCACTTAACCTTTCGGGTCAGCTAAGCTTAAAAATAGTGACATTTTCAACTAAGATTTTCCATTTTATTTGTTTTTGACATCTAATTCTGAATGAAAACTTGTTGTTCCCAATAATTCTTCTTTTTGTCAAATTGGAGGGTTCTATCAGGAATGTATATACTGTTCTCAGGTTCTATATACAAAGAGCTACATCAGGGATATACATATTTACAAAACAAAATTTGACACAATCCAATCGGGTATATAACTGGGCGTAATATAACGACATGATCATTCCTGTTAGAGACAAAAGTTCTCTGATTTACTAATTCATTTATTTTACTCGTCACCTTACCAGATAAAACAATGTTGCGTTCATTTAGTAGCTTAGTTTACGATATGCTGATATCAGCGATATGCTACTTTCATATTCTATAAATCGATATCTTATATGTATACACTATTTAGATCATTTATACTGATTCTTATACACATACCTTGACATTTTCTTTGCAAGTTTACCTGAAATGTAAATAAATGTGTACATATAAAATGACACCAAAGGTGAAGTGTTTAACCGATATACCGGTTTGATTCGAGGTTATATTTTACAATCACGGCGATTTATAAAAACAAAGAAATTGTTTTACTTACCTAAATATAATTTAACTGATTTATAAATTAATTAAATGTTCATTACACACTTAACATGTAATCTAAATTTTTGGTTCTTGCATAAACGCTTCCAAAGAATTTTTTACGGAACATTGATTTTTGCGTTATGTCCCTTTAATGATTTTATACTCGGACACGAACAAGCCGCACTCTTATGCTAGTCAATATGTAGAGTATCTATTTTTTCACATATATAGTTATAAAAAGCATGAATATCTAGACAGAAACCTGACGAATCCTATTATAAAAGAGGGACGAAAGATACCAAAGGTACAGTCAAACTCATAAATCTAAAACAAACTGACAACGCCATGGCTAAAAATGAAAAAGACAAACAGAAAAACAATAGTACACATGACACAACATAGAAAACTAAAGAATAAACAACACGAACCCCACAAAAAACTAGGGGTGATATCAGGTGCTCCGGAAGGGTAAGCAGATCCTGCTCCACATGTGGCACCCGTCGTGTTGCTTATGTGATTACAAATCCGGTAAATAGTCTAATTCGGTAGGTCACATTCATGAAAGGGAGGGGGTTGTAGTTACGACGTAAGGAACATATCCGATATCATTTGTGAAACGGTTATTCCATAACGGTCAACCAACTCGTGATGGCGTCCGTAAAATTTACGAACTTCACCATTTGGAACTCTTGGTTTAATAGCTTCCATGTGAGCAGTAACCCTCTATCAAGAAAATCATGATAGGAAATGCAAGCACGGGAATATCTTATTAATTGGGAGATATATACCCTATTATAAGAAAACGACA
>CM034361.1:35438897-35506743 GCA_019925275.1 Mytilus edulis | reverse complement strand
GTTGTCAGTTTATTTTTTGTCTGTTTGCCTGTTTTATTTAGCCATGGCGTTGTCAGTTTATTTTTGTCTGTTTCCCTTTTTTATTGGGCCATGGCGTTGTCAGCTTATTTTTTTCTGTTTGCCTGTTTTATTTAGCCATGGCGTTGTCAGTTTATTTTTGTCTGTTTCCCTTTTTTATTGGGCCATGGCGTTGTCAGTTTATTTTGGTCTGTTTGCCTGTTTTATTTAGCCATGGCGTTGTCAGTTTATTTTTGTCTGTTTCCCTTTTTTATTGGGCCATGGCGTTGTCAGTTTATTTTGGTCTGTTTGCCTGTTTTATTTAGCCATGGCGTTGTCAGTTTATTTTTGTCTGTTTGCCTGTTTTATTTAGCCATGACGTTGTCAGTTTATTTTTGTCTGTTTCCCTTTTTTATTGGGCCATGGCGTTGTCAGTTTATTTTTGTCTGTTTGCCTGTTTTATTTAGCCATGGCGTGGTCAGTTTATTTTTTTCTGTTTGCCTGTTTTATTTTGCCATGGCGTGGTCAGTTTATTTTTGTCTGTTTGCCTGCTTTATTTAGCCATGGCGTTGTCAGTTTATTTTTGTCTGTTTCCCTTTTTTATTGGGCCATGGCGTTGTCAGCTTATTTTTTCTGTTTGCCTGTTTTATTTAGCCATGGCGTTGTCAGTTTATTTTGTCTGTTTGCCTGTTTTATTAAGCCATGGCGTTGTCAGTTTTTTTTGGTCTGTTTGCCTGTTTTATTTAGCCATGGCGTTGTCAGTTTATTTTTGTCTGTTTGCCTGTTTTATTTAGCCATGACGTTGTCAGTTTATTTTTTGTCTGTTTGCCTGTTTTATTTAGCCATGGCGTTGTAAGTTTATTTTTGTCTGTTTCCCTTTTTTATTGGGCATGGCGTTGTCAGTTTATTTTTGTCTGTTTGCCTGTTTTATTTAGCCATGGCGTGGTCAGTTTATTTTTTTCTGTTTGCCTGTTTTATTAAGCCATGGCGTGGTCAGTTTATTTTTGTCTGTTTGCCTGCTTTATTTAGCCATGGCGTTGTCAGTTTATTTTTGTCTGTTTGCCTGTTTTATTTAGCCATGGCGTTGTCAGTTTATTTTTGTCTGTTTGTCTGTTTTATTTAGCCATGGCGTTGTCAGTTTATTTTTTATCTATGAGTTTGAATGTTCCTCTGTTATCTTTCGCCCCTCTTATTTAACAGTAGCGTCCCATGTGTGTTACCAAAGACATTATAGTGTATTATATTCTCTGTTGTTACTTCTAAAACTATTATCGAATAGTAAAATAAAAAATAATTTGACAAGACGGAGAAAACCAATGCAAAGAAACATGTCTTGTACAGCAGCATATACTTATATGTTCAGATTAGATTAAATGTCTGCACCAAACTTAAAGGAAAAGAGTCTGTAAGAAAGCTTATGACTCCCAGTACATCGTCCGATATATATTTTCACAATGTGATTGAAACAAAGGCATGAAAACGTCATGAAGGCAGTACCCCAACAACACAACCAAAAGTTATAATCGAAATATAGTCATTCAAAAGTCTATATCGACTTTGGAGCTACTAGTTTATGTATTGTTGCTAAATTATGTATTGTTATACAATGTTATATACGATCAAAACAGCTATTTTAACACAGCTTTTGTAAAAAAAATATCCTAATTGTTTTACCCAATAAATTCAAATTCATAAACATAAAAGAATGAAACATTGTTTTATCCCATTTGATCAGCAGTTTTGAAAAATGAATTGAAGATTCGATTCCAATACAGCAAGCATGAAATTCAATCGCCATCTAAAAGTAATATATAATAGACTTTTTTATAGTTTGGCATGTGATTTCATATTTGTTTAATGATCCAACTATATTCAAAGACTGATAAAAGGAAATGTGATTGTTTTATAGGAAATCAAATATTTTTATTGGCTTTCACATGCTTGTGTTGTTTTAAATTTTAAATTATAATCAACAAATTGAATGTATTTATTTACATGAATAGTTAAATCATTGTAGTCAATTTTAACAAATTCTAAAATCGAATTTCCAGTATGCGGTGAAAAAATAACTCTTTACATAAAACTGCAAAATGGAAACTCTTAAAAATTCTAACGGCAAACCTTGAAATTTAGCTTAAAACTTTTTTTCATTCGACAAAAGGCCGATGATATTAGGTCCTCAATATTTAAGTTGTATGATAACATCAAAGTTCTGCTGATTTGAAATTCTGCACTGTTTTTAAACCCATTTCTATGGTTTTGACTATTTATTTTACATTAACCATACACTCTTGTCTTGTTCTTTTTAATTGAAAGTTTCATATACATTGTACCATTGCTTCGATACAAGCTTGGTTTACATAATATAAAAAAGAAGATGTGGTATGATTGCCAATGAGACAACTCTCCACATGAGATAATGTATTTTATTGCAAACTCAGTTTATCAGCCTTTTAATTGTATTAAAGTTAAAAATAGTTAGCCATTCTGTTAAGGACAAATAGTGTTAGATAAGTTGACTGTATACTGTCCTACATTTGAACTTAAAGTTATGCAGTTTATCAAATAAGGTTATTTAAAATTTCTTGCGTACTTCAATCAATAGTCCATTTACAAAATTTATATATTACATTTATATGTCATCAAATTTCGGTGAACTATAAAGATAATTTTTGCTTTATCCTTTTGTAGTCATTTCAAATTTGAATGATTCGATAGTCATAATGTATAAGAGTGTTGAATGTACCATTGTACTTAGTTATCTCTTTTTTCATATTCAAGCAGATGTTAAAGTGTAACAACAATAATATAATAATGCGTAAATAATGTTATTTAACAGGTGAAAAAGTCATAAAGTTTACAAGCAGTGTGAATTTGAAAAAAAATTAAAATCTTCAATTTGTTCATCTAATCGTGTTTGTCTTGCAACAGGTCACCGACCTTTAGCAGACTGCATGAGCGACACCTTTCCCAACACATAGGATATGTTCATGACATATTATGTCAGTTAATCTAAACGTCCTCAATCATACTAGATGGTGCAAAGTATATCTCGCGCAATAACACTTTAGAGGTTGTACCCAACACCAAGCTTTTTAAGCGTATAACTGCTAATCGGAAGGGGGCAGACTTATCAAAGTCTATGTCAAAATAACCACTTACATTTTATTGGACGAGGAAGAATTCAGGGAATATTTAATGGGACGAGGAAGAACTACGCCATCACGAGTTGGTTGACCGTTATGGAATTACCATTTCATAGATGATATCGGATATGTTCCTTATGTCGTAGCTACAGCACCCGTCCCTTTTCAAGAATGTGACCTACCGAATTGGACTATTTACCGGATTTGCAATTACATTAGTAACACGACGAGTGCACATGTGGAGCAGGTTCTGTTTACTCTTCCGGAGCACCCGAGATCACCCCCGGTTTTTGGTGGTGTTCGTGTTGCTTAAGTCTTTAGTATACTATGCTGTGTCTTGTGTACAATTATTTCGTCTGTTTGTCTTTTTATTTTTTGACCATGGCGTTGTCAGTTTATTTTCAATTTATGCATTTGACTGTCCTTCTGGTATCTTTCGTCCCGCTTTTATATCTATTTTTCTGCAATGGCATTGTCAGTATGTGCTCGACTTACTAGTTTGAATGTCTCTGTGGTATCTTTCGTTTATTATGTGAATACAATCTACTAGTACTGTGACCTTGCAACTTTCAAAATTATGTTTAATGAGGTAAAAGAAGTTTTAAAAAATTAGCCGCTCGAGATGAGCAGGAATAAAAGGTTTCCGTAGGACACCATATGGCCATATAGACGAAGAAGGTTAAGACACTTACATGTCTGTTAAAAATAGATAATAGTTATCAAAAGCACCAGGATTATAATTTTATACGACAGACGCGCGTTTCGTCTACAGAAGACTCATCAGTGACGCTCAGATTCAAATAATTAAAAAAACAAATAAATACAAAGTTGAAGAGCATTGAGGACCCAAACCATACCTTTCCATG
The DNA here is from genome assembly GCA_019925275.1 of Mytilus edulis. NCBI lineage: Eukaryota > Metazoa > Mollusca > Bivalvia > Mytilida > Mytilidae > Mytilus > Mytilus edulis. Next base: position 35,502,734 of record CM034361.1, on the reverse strand, counting down.
GTCAATAATCTGCATGATCGTCATCAATATAACGATAAAATTAAATCATTTAATAATTGTAAAAAGCTATAAACAAAAGTTTGAAGTATTTTACATGCTAACAATTCTCAATTGATTAATTCAACATACCAATATATAACGTGACATTTATAAAGCATGTTGACGGGTCATTAATGATGAAAGTAATATTAAAATCAATTATAATTGAAATTTTATTCTTTCCAAGAACGTAGTATCAAATTTTTTCTTTGAAAGGTTGAGCTTAATATAACACAACAATATTGTATTTCAATTAACACTACCATCTCCGTAAATGTTTTCAAATTTCAGTTCCTTAATGTACACTTGAGGCATTTTTATTGGTAAATGTTCAAATTCTGATGTATATATATAGGTTAAAGTATAAAATATTTCCCCTAGTATACAATGTTGAATGTTTGATTGTTTTAAGACTTATATATATCTGTCACTAGACATTGATTAATCCCACTTGGTTAAGTCATATTGAGATATATTAATACAAACATTACATTTATCGCATACATGATAAAAAACTCTTTTTTCGGATGGAATATTGTTTTGATATTTCTCATTTTTAAAAAGTTAGTTTAACATTATATAGTAATATAAGATATGCATGTGACAGCTATTGAAATAAAATGGTAAAAAAGTGTTACCTATGGACCTGTGATATATGGATAGGTTAGTAAAGACGAATTATCAACAAATACACCATGCCTTTTTGTTTGTTTTCACATACGTTGTCAAAAAAATGGAATTTTATACGACTGTCATACAAGTGAGAGGTTTAGCTAGCTATACAATCAGGCTTAGCTACATTTTGTAGCTATAAAACCAGATTAAGCTAGCTATAAAACCAGGTTTTATCCAAAATTTTCTACATAAGAAAATATCTATAGTCAGGAGTATAGTAGTTATTATCATCCAGTTGATGTGTTTGATCTTTTGATTTGGGAATTTGGCTCAGGTATTTCCATTAATAATGTTCTTTGGAGTTCGGTATTTTCGTTATTTCACTTTTTACAGTAAGGGTCTTTGCGAGGAATGTTAATTGAGCGAGTGAAAATTCTTATATAGACTTGAATTCTTCTCACCTGCCTAAACATTATACATATGTTTCAGTACACAGAATATCAGTCGAGATACGACGGTGACGAAATATGAACGAAACTCATTTGATAAAAGTAAATACATAGACTCAACATCTGTTTGTTTCGAGCACCAATGAGTCGTGTGTAGTTATAACGCGACTGTCGTACCAAATTGTAAGTCTGCTATCTTTGGTGAGTTTAATTTTACCAACTAACACGTAGGATACTTCTATATGTTAAGGTTAAATATTATAAAACAATAATAAAAAAGGGGATAGGAAATGTGAAGGGAATTCAACTATTTAGAAAACCTTCGATAAACTTTAGATTGAAGAAGTTAATATACTTTTCGCGGTCTTAAATAGTAATTACATTTATATTTTTTTATTTTCAGTATGCTGCAACTGTATGATATCCCTGACAGCAACGCCATTGATTAACGTATTTACCTCACATCCGGGCTATGATGGGCATGTGCGTTATCCTGACGGGTATGCAATAAACATATATATTAAAGTTTAGTACTTTTAATTTGCAAAGGAGAAGGTTCACGAAAGGGTTTAAATTAGCCCTAAATGCTTGATGTTTTTTTTATAAATCGAGCCAAAAAATAAATAACTTCACATAGAAATACCTGTGATAATACTGTTAAGACCAAAATATATTTTTTCGAAACCTTCCTTTAAAATGTACGAAGCTCTGAAATAAACATTATCTATACTATTAAACGAGAAGACCTCATTTTGTGTGTTGCTTCTCTTCCTTCCACGTTAAATTAATCATCATGCCTCTGTGTTCTATGGGTAACATGCATAGTCACATTTGTCATCCATTCTTATGATTATTTAGATTGAGTTATTTTTGGAGAAAAAACGACAAAAAAGGAGTCCGGATGTTGATTCCGTCATCAGACTGACTTTTAGTCAAAGACAAGACTTCCGTTTTGAAACATGCACAAGTACAACCAATCGTATAATAGAAAACAAAAATGAAAAATAAATAAGCCAATCAGAGCGTTCTCCATATCATGATGTTTAGATCGCAAGAATTCACAACTATTATACCTCCTTAGAGAGGACAATTATTTTTCGCGTTTATCTACATGTAAACTACGATTATACTACTTTAATATATAGAGACTGTCTGTATTCTGTATACTGTTTTCTTTGAAATGATTACTACCAGTTGCATATATATATTAGAATAAGTAAAACATGTGAAAACAAGAATGTGTCCATAGTACACGGATGCCACATCGGCACTCGGGTTGATTGGACTTCAACTTCATCAAAAACTACCTTGACCAAAAACTTTAACCTGAAGCGGGACAAACGGGCGGACGAACGAACGAACGAACGCACGGGTGCACAGACTAGAAAACATAATGCCCATAAACGGGGCATAAAAAATTATTGTTGAAAGTGAAAGTAGTGATTTTGCAAAAATGAAAGTAGGGTGCAGATTAGAGGGATCAGACCCTTTTTCAGAACGTCGGGATCTGGAGTTTTAAAGCTCGGGATTGGGGCTAGGGGATTGATCCTTATGGGATCCGGAAATATATTTTTCGATTTCGGGATTTCGGGATATGAATTTCTTTAAATTCTGCATCTCGGGATTTCATGTTTTAAGCCCGGGATTTCGGGATCAGGACCCCTTCGAAAACCCCATTGAGTTAGCCTTAGTCATTTTATTCATTCATACAAGATTCATATTCAACCATGGCATGTTAATAAGGCTTTCAAAAGAAAATTACACTGATGGATTGTCCTAGAAGCATATTTTGTTAGACTAATAATGGTCTATATATAAGCAGTTACATTCACTTCATGTTTGAAGCGGTGCAAATTTTTAATTTAATTTGACTTTTACCAAAAGATGCATTGTAGCAAAGGAGAAGAATAATTACATTTGATCTGAGGCCAGAAACACGAAAATAATTGACTATAACAGTAAGGAAAGAAATATCGAACTTTTGAAAAAGGGAGAGGGCTTTTGATACCTTTTATGAAATTTCCATCTTTTTCAAAAAATCATCCTACAACAGTTCACAACCTGTTATTAAATATATGCCAGCGATTTCGCGGGTGTGTTCTAGTATTTATTTAAAGGTAAATTTTGGTAAAAAATAATACATATTAAGTTTGATCGTTTTGGCATAATTAACCTTGGTAGCCATCAACGATCTAAACAACTTTTAATTATAATGATGAATTTAGTTGGAAGCCAAGATTTTCCTAAAACTTTTAGGTATGAAAATTTCACTAAATCGTCATATTTTGACATATTTGAAAATATTAATATGTACGTTTATGAAAAAAAACAGATTTATTTAGCATTAAGGCTTTTGAAATAGACCCATTCACGAACCAAATGGTGACCGTTTTGGTATTTTAAGATAAAGTTGATATTTTAGGCCAGTTTGTGCCATAGGTGAATTCGCATATCAAAACTTCAATTTGCGTTTCCTACATGTACTTGTGTAAAACAGATCATATGCAATTAATTGCAATTTTTGTTTGCAGGAACTATACTCAGGACTGGTATTTAACAACGAACTGGATCAATCACACCATAAAAATACACTTTGCTACTTGTTTCATAGAAAATTCTAAAGGAGTATGTTTGTTTGATTACCTTTACGTGTATGATGGTAAATATCTGTTACAGTATATGTACTTAGATTGTGTTGCAATTTTGTCACACAGTAAACTTCCTTTTTTTATTCAAAATGAATGGTACTATTGCTATAAATCAAAATGACAGCATTTTTTAATTTCTTTATCTGTTAGATAATTTATAAAGCAATACAAAAGGCAAACATCCGGATCCATGCACTCGATTTTAAGATAAATACATGCGTTTGACAATGAGGAAGTTTGAAGGGAATATGTATCTCTTGATTTGTCATTTAATATGTATGGGTAAATACTTCCATTTTTTTAACTGTAATTACGGGGGGGGGGGGGGGGGTATAAAATGCTACAGTTACGGTAAACAAAGATAGCTTTGAAAAGGAACAAAATGTAGTGGCTATTGATTTAGTTTTTACCGACAAGGGTCAGAATTTGTTGGTGTGTTGTTCCTTTCAGTGATCTAGTATACATTATTGTTTACGGACCTGGTACAGGTAAAGTCCTATCCAACAAAAATTTCAAAAACAATTAAAGAAATAGGTTGGACTAAGATAAGATATGTTATATACGTTAACGTCTTTATAGAAAAGAACACATCTAGAGAAAACAGTCTGCAGAAATAGAACATTCACTAGGGAATTTTTCGCTGCATTGAAGACCTATTGGTGACCTTCTGCTGTTGTCTGTTATATGGTCGGGCTGTTGTCTCTTTGAAACATTCCCCATTTCAATTCTCAATTTTACTTAATTTGAGTATTAGTAATTCAAGGCTGTTTATATAGGTAAAATAGTATTGTAAATTGTACAATGTCTTTTTCAGGGGCGAACTCCAGCAGTCCAGAATTGCTGAAAACATGTTGTGGAAAAATACACAGTGCAACTTTAGAAAGTTCGACTGGAGAGATGTATATCTTCTTTGAGACAGATAATACGGTCGGAGATACAGGTTTTGAGATCGAATACTGGTCTAACGGTATCACAACTACAACTACGACAACAACGGTAGCTCCTACTACAGGTAAGTTTGTTGAATATGATGCATTATCTATACTTCTAAGCATGGTAAATATATACAACATGTAATCGGAGTTTTTACAGAAATTTCAAAGTAAGCATGTGATCTTTTATATCTATTTGCATGATTTTTAACATATTGTTGTTCGGTTTTATTTTACATATACATTGTACTTATATTATATATCAACCTTAATAGATTAATTTTATTTTAGTTCAGTGGTGATATTAATAAATGCATGTGCCACAAATTGTGAAAAATCCAATTCTTTAAATGGATGTTGGAAAACTTCTTTTTAATAATTAAAGGTATTTGTACACCCATATTGGATGGGTACTTTTTCGTTTAATATATTCAACATTTATTAGTATATCATGAATGCAATGAAAAATAACATGATTATAAACAATGTTATTGACAAAACATAACGTTATTTTGGATGCCACTGGGACCTGGAGAAATTGCATAGTTTTATAGTCTTAGGTCTATGGGAGACAACTCCTGATAGATTTTTTTATTAAAAATATATATTTTTTTTTCTTCCATTTTTTTCTTACTACACTGATATTTTCTAAGAGTTTCTTTTAATTCGTTCTCCACAAAGGAAGTGCAATAACTTAGATAAGTTTGAAGTAACAAACAAATCTTAAGATGTTATATATATATATATATATATATATACATGCATATACAATGTATCACTGGAAAGGTTTTATATATTGTTATAAGTGTTATTATACCCCCGCTTTAAAAAAGGGGGGGTATACTGTTTTACCTCTGTCTGTCAGTCCGTCCGTCAGTCCGTCCATCAGTCCGTCCGTCCGTCCGTCCGTCAGTCCGTCAGTCAGTCCGTCCCATGAAACTTTCGTCACATTTTTCTCAGGAACTACACATCCACCCTTTCTGTAATTTGGTATCAACATTTATATATGTCAGCCATACCGTGTGATGCGTTTTCAGATTCATCACTTGACAACTTCCTGTTTACCGAACACTTGTCTGATTTTACACATGATAGCCAAGTTGAAAATTTTCGTCACATTTTTCTCAGGAACTACAATACAAGGATTTCTGAAATTTGGTTTCAGGATTTATATAAGTCAGCTATACCGTGTGATGCGTTTTAAGATTCATCACTCGACAACTTCCTGTTTACCGAACACTTGTATGATTTTACACATGATAGCCAAGTTGAAAATTTTCGTCACATTTTTCTCAGGAACTACAATACAAGGATTTCTGAAATTTGGTTTCAGGATTTATATAAGTCAGGTATACCGTGTGATGCGTTTTCAGATTCATCACTTGACAACTTCCTGTTTACCGAACACTTGTATGATTTTACACATGATAACCAAGTTGAAAATTTTCGTCACATTTTTCTCAGGAACTACAATACAAGGATTTCTGAAATTTGGTTTCAGGATTTTTATAAGTCAGCTATACCGTGTGATGCGTTTTCAGATTCATCACTCGACAACTTCCTGTTTACCGAACACTTCCATATTTTTACACTAGTAATATTATCCACTTGCGGCGGGGGTATCATCAGTGAGCAGTAGCTCGCAGTTTCACTTGTCCAAAGAGAGACAACTTCGCAAATCTTAAACGTTACTAACAGATTCGTGAACTACCAAACAAATTAAGTCATATGATTGATTCCTAATTTTAATCATCAGTCCAAAAATTGCAAAATACTACAATTGTAGAAAATAAATGTTTGTCGAGTAATAAATATTAATTTTCTTTATCTTAAGCGTTTTTATCATAAAATAAATCAATGATTTATAATTAAACTTGTGGATAAATAAAGGCAACAGTAGTATAACGCTGTTAGTATAAATAATATACTAGTGCATTTTTATATCATGTCAAGTCAGCATTAGTGCATGGATGTTGCAAGTACCAATTAGGAATTAGGACATTAAAAATATCTAAATTCTACAAGATTTACACTATGTTAGTAGACTTATTTGGATTGGTTTTGTTCAAAATATGTGTATATAAGTATTTATGCATTTACCTACTAGAAATTTACACAGACACTACAACAATGCAGATTAGCACCGCAGGTAAAACAACAACAATGCAGATTAGCAGCGCAGGTAAAACTACAAACAGCGCAAGCAGCAGCGCGACATCTGATAAATCTGGTACATCTGGTATGTCAAAATAAAATGTTGTATGTAAATTTGCTGATGCTTTTGCCCGTTTGTAATGTAGTGCAATGCTGGGTTTCTTTTGTAAGCTTGTTCATCAACAATAAAACACAACTTCATTATTCCATTATCATTTATTTAATTACCCTGTGAACTATCGAAATATTCGATGTTCAAATGCAACAAATCAAAATAGACTAGCCAAAAAAGGAACGATACCCAATTGTTTTACATAATAATTTTTATTTACAAATATATATATATGTATTGGGACTAGCTGCATATTCGGAAAGAGTCATACGTGTGAAGGTTACTGCACTTTTGTTTCTGCTTTACCAGAAAATAGCGTCATTTTAGCGTATTTTTTTAATTTTGAGCGGAACCATATTAAGGCCGTCCGAACACGGGTTTTACATTCAATGAGGGTGATTAAATATCCGGGCAACACAGGTAAACAAAAGGTGATTGAAGGTGACATCCAAAAAAGCCGGTTTCATATGCATCGTCTACGCCAAAATGAGCGCGATAGAGCAGTGGGAATGGTACAAGCAGGTATGCGCAATATTGACTACTTTGGTGTTTCCAAATTGACCGTCAAATAAGATTCACTCATCTCATGAATCGGTTTTTTCCAGCTACAATTACCGCAAGACAAACACCTGGGAGGCGTTATCCAATGATATCTGCCCAAACTGTACTTATAGGCTGAAAGAGGCTGGTTTGCGTTCACGACGTCCAGTAGTAGGAGCCATTCTAAAACAGCGCAATCGAACTGCACGCCTACGTTGGGCAAATGCACGTTTATTTTGGAACCGTGTTAGGTGGCAAAACGTCATTTTTAGTGATGAGTCCAGATTTTGCTTACGTAGAAGTGATGGGAGAATGAGAGTGTACAGACGCCAAAATGAATGTTATGCAGACGCTTTGGTGGTGGTGGTGTGATGGTTTGTGCAGGAATCAGGCATTGTGGACGCACTGACTAGAAGTTCATAAACGGAAGTCTCACTGGAGTTCGTTATCGTGACGAAATTCTTTTTCCAATTGTACAACCATGCATCGCAAGGCATAGAAATCGGCATATTTTAAAACAGGACAATGATAGGTGCCACGTGGCACGTGTATGCACACAATATATTGGGCAGAATAACATTGACATTCTTCCATGGCCAGCTTTGTCGCCAGATCTATCACCCATTGAACATTTATGGGATGATTTGACAAACGTGCACGCAGACGTCATCAGCCACCAGAGTCAGTCAACCAGCCACGAGTCGCCTTGATGGAAGAGTGGAATAACATTCTACAAATATTTATTCAGCGTTTAATTGGATCAATGCGTCGGAGATTGACTGGTGTTATCCACGCAAGTGGTGGCCATACGCGATATTAACATTTCAACTTTTGGTTTTGACAACGACACCTTCAAACAGTCCGTGCAATAAGGAAAATGAATTGTTATCTGTTATCTTTGTTAATTTTGTATATTTTTATGTTATTGTCCCATGAAATACAAAACTCAAATAACATTGCTGAAAAATAAAATGAATATTTTTGATAAAATCTGGGTATCGTTTCTTTTTGTGGCTTGTATATTTTTTACTGTGAAACACTAAACTAAATGAGTAACATGAAAATGAAAATGGATGGGCATCCCTTTTCCACCCACATTAAGATAAAAAGGAAGTTACATGTATATTAAAAATTTGCATTGTATGTGTTTGATGATAAATTTAATTATATATTATTAACTTAATTTCTAGATATATTTTTTTTTATTATTTGTAAATATAATGATTGTTCCATAGACACATTTCATACCATAAAAATATATAATTAACACTTTTGAAATTGCAAATAAGTGAACAAACGCTTTCAATTAATTCAATATCAGAAATTAATTTATGTCTTGACTTTCAATTTAAGCTTTAAATGCACACTCCTCACACTTATATGCTTTTCACTCCTTACACTTATATGCTTGTCACTCTTTATACTTGTATGCTTGTAGACGCAAGTGTTATATATACGATTACGTCCTCATCACATGAACCTAAAGTTTATACTGCCAGCACTATTTTAGATCAAAATATACAAACAACTACTGGCTATTTTTCACAAACATCAGATATATCCACAAGTCATGCCAGTGATAGTAGTACGGGAGAATCATTCAGTACTGAAACACAAACTAGTAATCCAAATGCTTATAGTAGCACTGCTTCAATAGCCGCATCCTCTACCGCTACAAACAAAGAGACCATTGGTACGTGATATAGCTTTGTTTTATTTGTTTCCGGAATAATTCAGTCTCTCCTCGTGTTTTACTTTCTAGAGCAACAGTAGAAGGTAGCGGAGTATAAAAAAATGATTCGGGTTACGTAAAATACATTTGTTGATAAATAGCCTCATTGCTGAACGTAATTTGAAACTCGACAATTGAATTGAAAAACAGGATAATACATGTTTTGATAATTCTTGTGATTTACACATTATGATAAATTTAATGATTGTATCTTTATATGTTTAAGATTGTTGACAAAAAACGCTAGTAATTTGTTTAATTGTTAACAAAAATGTTTTTCGAATACTTCAGAAATTAAAGGAAAAACTAAGACATTATTCATGCTTATTTATTTAATAGTTATTTTTTTCGAAAAAAAGTAAAATCACAAAAATACTGAACTCCGATAAAAATTCAAAACGGAAAGTCCCTAAGCAAATGGCAAAATCAAAAGCTCAAACACTTTAAACAAATGGATAACAACTGTTAATATTTCGCACACATCAGTTATATCAACAAATCATGCCAGTGGTACTATTACAGGAGAATCATTCAGTACTGAAACACAAAATCCAAATGCTTATAGCAGCACTACTTCAATAGAAAGTTCCTCTACAGTTACAAACAAAGAGACTATTGGTACGTGATAGCTCGTTTTATTTGTTACCGGGATATTTCAGCCCCTCCCCGTGTTTGACTTTCTATAGCCACAGTAAAGCAGCGGATGTATTCTTCATTTTACGTAAAATGTAAACCTTTAATTATGCAAGATCATTTATGCAAAAGGAAAACAATAAGTGGTCAATCAAAATCAAGATTTTTTTCATATTGAAATACATGTATGATCTGTATTTTTTTTTTTTATCGATTGAGGCCGTTCCGTTCAGGACAGTAGGGTTATGATTGAATCCTTATCAGAGAACAGATATTCGTGTTAACTGACCAGACATTTTGAGTAATATCAATTAATCATTTAACGCAGAAGACAGTAACCAAACTTATCCATAAATACACAAGTAAATCCAACAAGTAAAGAATACTATTAGCGTTTAAAATAAAACTAGCTATGTATTTTCTTTATACGATTTTTACTGCAGACCAGAACTCGCACAGCAGTGCAAACGCTTTCACAGGCACCACAATTACTATTACACATCCTAATAGTGCTTCATCAAACACCACAGCTTCTCCCTCCACAGTTTCAGATGATGGAAAGGGTAATATTTATGTTGCTTTTGTTGTTGTTGTTGTTTTGTAACTATATGTCTATTTTTTCGTTTCTTTTGCAGTTTATGCAGTCTTTTTTTAACCGAAATATGAAAATGAGGGATTTTTCTCCATTACGAATTTATTTTCTACATTTATGTTATTACAAATATTTATATGTATAAATCTTCTATTGAAGACTTTATCGATTGCCAATTTGAAATTTATTTTTGTAATGCCTTTTTTCTGTTTCTTCACCAAGTTGTAGATGATCTTTTGTAACAAGTCCCGGTCCTAAAGTCTGCAATCGAGTCGTTTGAATTATATGTTTCCGAGCATCAGCATCGAAATCACAACCACATACACTGCACGAGTAGTTATGATATACGACAGGTATTTTACCTCGTGCAGTGTGTGTTTTTGGGTCAGCAAAACGAACGATGCACTGCAATTGACCTTGATTTGCCAATTGATTATTCGCTGTTTTTAGTTCCAAGAACACGGTTTAATAATTAAGAAATATACCTAAATCGCATTCCCGTGTTTACACAATTTATTTGAAATAAAAAACCAAAGATCCACCATAAACCAAACAATTTGAAACGAAAGGAATATTATTTGAGTAAACCTCAATTTCTAATATACCACCTTGTTTTAATTATCCCAATTTAACGCAGGAAAGTAGAAGTTGCCCTGCATTTCTGCGAAATAAATCTAAAAGTAAAAGAGATTGAATTAACAGATGATAAGTAAACGAGGCAATTTATATAGGATCATTACTAAATGTAGTTTTGAAACGACCAATTATCCTACCTATCTGTATCAATTTTGAACATATCCGTGGTCTCCTATATGACATGCCCATGTAATCAAATCCATAATAGTGATACAAATATTTTATTCATTAATTCAAAATATTGAATTGATTGCATGTATGATTATCTAAAGTGAAATACTACTAATCTTAAGCGTTTCTGGATCTTAAAATACATAGCTGATATTTAAGTGTATTTAAATTATATACATGTATTTATGTAACACCATCATTATTACATGGACGTGTCAATTACTGTAATAATATGTATTTTTCTTTTTAAATATGAGGATATTTTAAAGTAAATTACCATATTTAAAATTTTCAAAATAAAAGTATTTTATATTAGTTTGGATTGACCTGGGGACAATATTTTGGATTAAAGTATTTATTCATTTAACTATTAGATACTAGCACAGATAGCACTTACACTACAGCAATGCACATTAACAGCGTAGATACAACTACACACAGCGCAAGCAACAGCAATACATCTTATACAACTGGTACATCTTGTATGTCAAAATAAATGTTGTGCGTGATTTAGGTGTTTTATTGGTCGTTTTGTCTTTTAGTGCAACTCTATGCTTTATTGTAAGATGGTATTCTATTTTCAATTATTCCGCTACCTTTGATATCTCTTTGAAATCCCAAAATATTAAGTCTCAAACAAATAAGTTAACTGATAATAAGCCATAGTGGATGGTTTGCATTCACCTTTTGTGTATACGTATATGTTGTAATAGTTCGACTTACTAGATAGTCAAATGTGTTGTGTAAATTTTATGTCACACAACGAATTGATTTTGATAGGGGTTTTCTGTATTATATCGATCAGATGATATAAGACCGTAACTACTGATTTTTATAGTTTGTTCTTATGATGCAATGTTCACCACTGTCCCCAGTTATAGAGAGGTTTTGACGCCAGCAATCAGTTTAACCCTGCGACTTCCATTTGTTTTTTTTCCTAAGTCATGAGCCTCTGATTCAGTGAGATTAGTTAATTGCTGTATACATTGGTTTTGCCCCATATATTGTTTTGTATAAGGCTGTTATTTTCTTGATTGAATTTGTTTACATTTGTCATTTCGGGGCATTATAAAGCATAGTATGAAGTTTGGGTTTTGCAAATGTTTGAAGGCCAAACGGTGACCAATATGTGTTTTACTTTTACGACATTTTGTGTCAATTGGAGAATTGTCTCAATGGCAATCATACCAGAATATTGTCATTTTTGTGTCAATTGGAGAATTGTCTCAATGGCAATCATACCAGAATATTGTCATAGTTTTATATTTAATTTAAAAAAATAAACGTGATGAAGATCATTTTTATACCATAAGACATTTATAACTTACATTATTTTAAATATTCAAATAAAATTCATAGCTATTGCATTGCACAGTTGAATGTGCCGAAAGCTTTAAATTTTTCAAAGTAAGAAATCAAATTTGAACCTGAGGTTTTACTGTCAGCAACACTTTAGATCAAAACATTCAAACACATACTAGAAATGTTTTTCAAAATATCGGATATATCAATAAGTCATTCTTACTTAGATGATATACAACCTTGAAATGCGGAACCTATTTCGCAACTCGACAACTTAATTAGGAACATGAGCATATATATTTTGATAATTGTTGTAGCATACACATTTATGCATACACGTACTTTGACTTATAATAGTTTACTTTTATAATTGTGACTTGGATGGAGAGTTATCTCATTGGTACTCATAACACATCTTTTTATATCTACGTAGTTAATTTTTTCATTTTGTGACATAACAGGATGTTTACAAATAAACTGGCATTTAGTCATATCAATTAATTTCTTTACGCAAAATATAGAAAACGAAATTTAAGCCTTAGCTCTAAACATACACCATTTCCATTTGTAAATTCAACCTAGAAAGCATAGCTTGCACTTAATAATAACACGCTCTATATATTTACTTCGTTTGATTTCTACTGCAGACCAGAACTCGCACAGCAGCACAAGCACTTTTGCAAGCACCACAGTTACTATTGCACAACCTAACAACGCTCCACTAAATACCACTTCTCCCTCAATAGTTTCAGATGCTGGAAATGGTAAAATTGATGTTGCTTTTGGTGTTGTTGATTCATGTTACTTTTTATCTTCTTTGGCGTTCTTGAATTTTGTACTTGACTTACTTGTATATATATCTCTTTCTCCAGTTCCAGATAATATTTTGTACCTAGAACTTTTACAAAATTATTTGAACTAAATCATTCCGATCATTACCATAACAACCACATACTATGCACAGGTGGTTATGGGTATAGTACCCCGTTTAAAGCGTGTTTTAGGGTCAACAGAAAGAATGATGCACAACAATTAACATTTATTTGTCACATTGGTAGTCCATTATATATTAGTTCCAAGAAGACTATTGCCTATTCAAAGTTATACTCAAATCATCATTTGTCTTATAACAGCTCAGATCAATATTAAGCCCAACCATTTGAGAGAAAAAAAATCTAAACATTAATTGATTAAGTCTTAATTTCTTATATATCTTAATTTCATTATCTAAATTTTATACAGAAAGGTAGAAGCTATGATCTGAATTATGTAAATAAATGGCGTGGCACTTTGTGTCTTCTAACGAAATTCAAAAGTAAAGTTTGTTTAATTTAAAACAATTGTTTTACATTCATGATTACAAGAAAACACTGCGGTTAGTGTGGACAGACAGGAAAAACTGCTTTTATGTTATTCATATAAGGGAGCTACCATTTGATTTTTAAGGGGGGTGGCTAGGATGAAAAATTTTGTCCTGTATTTTTTGTAGTTGTAATCTTTGTCCTGCTTTTTTATTTTTCACTCTTTTCGGTCCTGCCTTTTTTTCTTAGTTTATCCTGCCTTTTTTACATAAATTGTCATCCTGTCTTTTTTTTTTGCCAAGTTGCTCTTCCTACCTTTTTCCTAGCCACCACCCCCATCCCCCCTCCCATAAAAATCAAATGGTAGCTCCCTTAGAGTTTTCAGTGTCGTTGATTTTTCTTAGATGTAAACACCTATTGAATATGTCTTCTATAGTCGCACATTATTATTCCTCAACAAATTTAGAATTGCAATGTGTTTTTTATATAATCATTTACCGTAAATTTTAATTGAAGTTTCTTTAAATTGTTCAACACAGGCTTATCAATTGTAAACTTGCCATGATGTAACTGAAAGTGCAGGTACAAAGTCAGGGGTTTGAATTTTTGTTATTTTCTGTTTCCCGCTTATGTCAATAGATTTAGATTTTTATACTTCATTTCAAATCTTGATGTTTATAACATATATGCTAGTTTCTATCTTTGAGGGAAGTGCATCAACACTACTACTTACAGATTTTCAATGTTTATATTTTGAGTTTTGTCAAACAAAGATATCTGAATACAATTATTTGGAATTACGATTTTAGAAAATAAAAAAGCAAAACACTACAATATAAAAGGCATTGTGTCTGTACCACTGTGTCTTTCTTTTGTGAAAGAGAATAAAAGTTCAACTTATAAATCAAATATGGCAGGTTTTGACCACCTGAATTCAAATTCCGATATTATATATTTAAAGTGAACGTACACACATCATCATTTAAGATAATTTAATTATTTATGTTCTCGTCTAAAGGTACGCATTGATTAAATGTAAACAAATAAGCCTGAAATTGTCTAATTGATCAACTTACTGTCATTCAAAAGAGAATGTATCTCTGCTACGAAATCTTAAAATTCTAGCATGATTGATATTTTTAACTTACCATTAGCGTCACGACAGGTTCAACATGATGATCATCA
Source organism: Mytilus edulis (assembly GCA_019925275.1). Lineage (NCBI taxonomy): Eukaryota > Metazoa > Mollusca > Bivalvia > Mytilida > Mytilidae > Mytilus > Mytilus edulis. The sequence continues at coordinate 35,487,693 of CM034361.1, read as the reverse complement.
CATGTTCTCCTCTTATATATGATGTGTTTCCCTCAGTTTTAGTTTGTAAGCCGGATTTGTTTTCTCATTCGATTTATGAATTACGAACAGCGGTATACTACTGTTGCCTTTATTTCTATGGTGAAGTTCGTGTTGCTTAGTCTTGAGTTGTCTACACAGTGTTTTATAGACTGTTGCTAGTCTCTTCGTCGTTATTTGGGTTTGGTTTTGCCATAATGTTGCCAGTCTCTTGTTAATTTTTATTCTTCTTATGGTATCTTGCGCTCATATTTTTGTGCACATAAATGTATGAGAAAAATTAAGTTTTTAAAACGTGTAAAATATCACGAAACTCGTAGTACTTTCCACGCCAGCTTTTTTTTTTTATATTTTTAACATCAATTTTATCATTATGTGTAATTATTTATGTGATAATGTGATAGGACAAGTTTTCTTGTGAAACACCCTTTATTAATGATAGAGATGCCAGGAGAGTCAAAGAAATATAATTTAAGGGCATACGATACAGTTTTGATCCCTTAATAAAATTTGATGAACATTTGCATATAGGCTATTTTTTTACCTGACTAAATAAAAAATGCAATAAAAAATATACCAGCATGTGCTTCATTTGTACTCTGAGTAAATTGAGGTTGAAATTTCAGATATTTTCTCAATATTCAGATTTGAGAACGTATCCTTCTTTTCGACAGATATACCTAACTTCTTTGTTTTAAAATATAAACACAAGCTGTTTTTCTTAACTTATTTGTAATTTCTGTTTATTTAAATACTATATCAAGTTGTATATTTTATTTTTACAAGTAACTCATATTTATCAAATGTTTATGAATGTAAAAAAGAAACGTCATTTGTTGCTGTATATTTATCAGATCAGAAAAAAGGCACTTTTGACTTTTTCATGAAAATTGGTACACATAATCTTTATATGTAATCAAACAAAACGTCATGATAAAAAAGAGAGGGTCCATGAACTCGTCAAGTTATATCAGTTTTAAAGATAAACATTAGTCGAAAACTGCATCTTTTCCTGATAAGTCACTGTTTTACGTCGCGAAAATAACAATTTACGTTAGCAAAGTCTAACTTCACTGTAATTGTATTGTATGCCCTTAAGTAAGTCCACTGGATGAAAGTTCCATCCAATATAGGGTTATATTAACGAGTGATTCTTTATTACAATATGGTTACTAAATGTTATTGGTTTTTGAATTTTATATTCCTTTTCAACTGCCATATTTTCCCTCAATTTTTTTTTTTTATTATCTTATACCTTTTTGATTTATATAATGTCATTGACAATTAAACAATAAAAAAAACCTTGAAATCTCGAAACAAGGCTCATCATGCATAGTTTGTGTTTATTTTCAGATAACAGTCGTTATATCATCATAGCTTGCGTGGTCACAGGCCTGTTAGTGATAATTGTAGCTGTCCTCATAGTGGTTATGGTCATGAAGAAAAATAAAGCAGCTACATATCCTCGACCATTCTTAGTTGATGACGGAAAACCTATTCAGCCAGACTCAAGGAATACCAAATTTAAAAATGGTCAGAAGAAGATGGCATTTCCTGCTCCGCCACCAACTCCACCACTGCATACGATTATGCCGCAGACAGAAACTAACTTGTTCGATTTAGATCTTCCTGAAAAGGGACGTGCTAACCGACTACCCCCATTGTATAGTTCAATCAATACATCAAACACAAATTGAGATTATCTAAAGATTTATATGATTTATTCCGTAATTCATTGCATCTCGTCAAAAGTTAATATGTTCAATTTTTATTCAACACACATTCGTTAATCGAATATTTAATGCGAAAACAGGTTATGGTTTTCGGTATTATATGAACCACTTCCATACAATTGTTTACTAATTTATGGAATTATGTAAAGTTAATTTTTGTTTTCTTGATATTTAAAATTTTTATGGAATTTTACTTTACTACATGTCAAGTTAAGTGTTTGAAATTTCAATAAGCCATTTTTAACTAAAACAACTGTATAGTATATAATTATCTGATTTAACCTGATTGTAAGAGGACAGTCATTTTGTTTTAGTACAGGTTACAGGTTCATTATTATCAAAGTAATTTTCTTTGAAAAACGTGTATTGAAACCCCTCATTATTTTTGAAATTGCAAGCTGTAATATGGCGGCATATTTAAAGCAGCAATACTTAACATTAAATTAAGTCAGATTAAAATCAAAATTTCGAAAACTTCAAAATGGCAAGGTAAGGGAGTTGACTCTTGACGAGGTTTATACATTGAGATTTTTTAGGGCTTTCAAACATCAGCATTACTCGTAGAAAAACATCCGAATTCTATATCTACTGTATTCTACTTCACTGGATTAACTTCACAATATACAAACTTTTCAGAGATGCTTTATAGATAAAATGCTTTTAGAAACTGATTATTGAAATTAAAGGTCAACACACATGAAGTTAAAAGACAAGACCTTGTTAGCAGTTATAGTTGTGATTACATATACCTTCTACTTTGAATTATACCTCTTAATATTTCTGTAAAAAAAAAATATTTAGATAGATATATGTAAAGCAATATCTATATGTATACTCGATTTACTAAATCAGTTTTGATTTATTTTACGCAATTTGTTGAAGAAAGGAATGTTTGTATGTAACTGTTTTAAGAAATTATTTGGCAACACTTCTGCACAATTCCACTTTAAAATGATGATGTAGCATTTATAAGTATTTTTTTTATGTTTACCATTTAAGATTTGAGGATATGGATATGGATTCACACTGCAGTTCTAATATGTATGTGTGAGCAGACTCAGTTTGATTTATTAGTCAGATTTTGTTTTTGATGTTTATTTTTATATTACATCCCAGCTCCTTTGTTCTAACAGGGGTGATCTGAGCCGGATCATCCCCTACCAGATCACCCCAGTTTAAGTTTCTTTGTTATGCATGTAACATTTTGGCGGGAATGTCAAATCCAGTATAAAACTTATAATTAATTATACGGAGACGACTATCTATCAAAATTCACGTAGAAAAAATCCAGTGTATATGCTGGGATTCGAACTCAAGACCTTTAGTATATCAAGCCACGACACATACCACTTCACCAGGACGACTGGATACGAACTATCAGAAATTTAACATTCTTAAAGGAAGCAAGATATTTTTATAACTGGGGCGAGTTGATAGACCTTTACTCAGCTGGGTTTAAACCCTTTTCGTTAAATAAATGAGTTGTCAGACTGATTGTTCAATTTGATTTTACACTTTTTTAAAGTTTGGCGAGTCGGTTACAAGAGTGGGGCGATTTTTTCATAAAGTGGCGATATAGTGTGGGCCGATTGACCAGTGGGGCAAGTTGACATTGTTTGATATCTACTCATCGTGTTAGGGGGTCATAAAGGGTATACATCATATAGTAATATATAAAGTATATTATAATGGTTGTGTGGCGTTCTAAACTAGATTTTATGAATTGTAAATGGTTTTTCGTCTAATCTAAAACAGCTGGGATGTAAAATAGTTATCCCATTCGGACTTGGTGTGTCAGTGTCAGATCATCCTCTGGCCTCCGGCCATCGGGATGATCTTACACTGACACACCGCGTCCTTATGGGATAACTATTAAAGGTAGCTATTAATTAGTGAAAATTTTATATTGATGTTTCCTTGTTTATATGTGAACATTGTGTTTTGATGTAGTTGTGTTTATTTTTTTAATTTTATTTGACCGGTAACTGAAAGACGAGTAACGGATACAAGTATATGAAATAATTGATGATATCCTTACACATAGTTTTGTTTGTACACGCAATAATCAGATTCTCATGTAAATAATTTCTTTATTTGTACGTTTTTATTTTACTATTTTAATGTTACACAAGAGGCTAGCTTTTCCCTCAACGGTTTAAAGTGAGATTTTCAGATTACTGATTAGAAAGTTACAAAGTATAAACAGCCTATCACTACAAAGTATTTTTTCAAAGTCTTCACCCTACGTCTACTGAAGTTTGAATATATCAATTATAAATAAATTAGGACTGTTTTTCATAGTTGTGGTTATCTACATTCCATTTCAATGATAGTCACACAAATATAAAGATGCACTTATCAGATGTAATGATGACTAAAATCAAATCTCACCTTGAATTGTTTTGAAAATATAAAACCGAATAATGATCAGAGGTTCAGTCTTGATAGAAAAACTAGTTAAACTATTTTATTTGAACTTTGTTACATAGATCTATATTTTTTAATACAACAATTGAAGTTACTAACACGCTTTTCGAAATATTTCAACTGAACATCTCTGCTAGATGGAATTTAGCATATTTATATCAAACATTTATTTTAATAAATGCAAATTAAATTGGTATCACTCCGAGTCATGCTTATTTGTGGCTAGTAAATGTTGATAACAAAAAAAATTTAAAAACATTAAAAAAAATCTATGAATAAAAATGGGAAAGAAGAGCGAGACAATAAAGGAAAACATCGACTGCACTGCCCAGTCAGTTAGTCTGAATATAACGGATAAAATATCAACCTCACAAGTCAAAGAAACACAACAACACAAAGAAACAGGACTCCAAATACAAATTATAACGATTTATAACTGTTATGCTTCCAAAGCGCTTTTGTAGATTTATCTTCATCTTCCCATTTAATTTTTAGTTGATTGCTGATGAATTTTCCTTTGAATTATGGGAAAGTGACAGTTTTGTCCTGAAATATTATAATAACTCTTGACATTGTTAAAATATATCATAGCTATCAAATACATGTATAAAATCCAATAAAAACCTGTAAACAACAATTTTTTTCCCCAAGCAATGTGATGATATGATCAAGTTCAATACCTTAAGAACGTGTAACTTACATTAAAATCGATAACATTGATTTTTCATTATCTATTATGGTAATGATGAAAAGGATAATGACATTATCACCGTAAGATATCAACAGTACACGGAAGAATATACATGTAATAGCTTTACTGTAACATATGATGGCTGTTACAATGAAGAGGAGTAATTTATAATCAATGAAATTGCATGATTTATATTAATCTATAAATATTTTACTCCTTGGTAAATCTTCACTTCTGTACAAACAAACAGACAAACAATGAACAAAATTTAATATATAAAACATGTTGACTTTATAAAGAAATACTTTATAGAGCAGACATCTTTGATTTACTAAATTCCCCCATTTTCATACTCAATTTTAACAATCACAAGCAAATTATGATTTTAGAAGTCGTCTGTACTTAAGTTCAGTTTTGTTTTGATCAGCTATTCTAAAGTTTAATTAGATTTAAGATTTTTAAATATTTTGACCTCGAGCATCACTGAAGGGAAAATTTCTTTTTATCTGGCAAAATAATCCAATTCAATCTGCAATGCCGCCGTGGCATGTCCATCTAATTGTTATATTGAGTCACTGTGTATACTATTGTCGCCTTGTTGTGGTTATCACAATTATTCAATATTAGTATACGAGTTAACACAAGTTTTTCAATATACATGTATTTATCGGTTGATTTATATTTAGTTGAAGTAGTTCATATAAAGGTGCTTTTAAGTTTGGCTTGTTATATATATATATATATATATATGTTGAAATAACAGCTTTCAGAACTGTAGTCAATACGGATAAGAATCTATACGTTTCGGTATTACATGTTTTTTTTAGTCAAAACTTAGGGTCTTTGCATCGGAACTAAACACATTTATTGAAAAACCAGTTATTGGCATGACACGGGTTATGTTCTTCTCATATATGTTATGATGGTATGATACTAAACCCCTAACGGGAAGGATTGTGCCTGATGTTCATATGATGAAATCATAATCTTTCAGTCAGTTTAATTAAAGTCTGGAGCTGGCATGTCAGTTAACTGCTAGTAGTCTGTTGTTATTTATGTATTATTGTCATTTTGTTTATTTTCTCTTGGTTACATCTTCTGACATCAGACTCGGATTTCTCTTGAACTGAATTTTAATGTGCGTATTGTTATGCGTTTACTTTTCTACATTGGCTAGAGGTATAGGGGGGGGTTGAGATCTCACAAACATGTTTAACCCCGACGCATTTTTGCGCCTGTCCCAAGTCAGGAGCCTCTGGCCTTTGTTGTCTTGTATTATTTTTATTTTAGTTTCTTGTGTACAATTTGGAAATTAGGATGGCGTGCATTATCACTGAACTAGTATATATTTGTTTAGGGGCCAGCTGAAGGACGCCTCCGGGTGCGGGAATTTCTCGCTACATTGAAGACCTGTTGGTGACCTTCTGCTGTTGTCTTTTTTCTATGGTCGGGTTGTTGTCTCTTTGGCACATTCCCATTTCCATTCACAATTTTATCACATGTAGATAATAATGAAGGAATCTCTTCAACGTAGATTTGAAAAATTCTGTAATATATGAAAAGCATCAATTGTGAAAAACGCACAGATTTTTTTTCGTCCGGAGTTATGGATGTCTTCCTTTCTGAATCTTAATATTTAAACGCATTATAATATAAGGAGGTGCGGTATAGTTGCAATGAGACAACTATATAACATGCAGCGTACGCATGAAGTGGATATTAGCTATTATCATACACTTAGACTAAATAACACATGCTTTTTGCTGTATGATAATAACAACGTAAACTCCATATTTTTCGTATTGGTGCTAAGCGGGCTGATACGAAAAGTTTATCACATGCTTCGATAGTTATCACATGCCTTTCCGTAACGTTATCGCATGGCATTCCGGTGATACTCGGCAAATTCCGGAAAATACACCTCAACGCTACGTTTTCAGTGAAAAATATTACAAAGTAGTATACAAAACAATTATTTGGATACTGAAAAGTATATTGACTCTGTAAATAATGAAAAGCAAAAAAAATATATTAATTAAATGCATTTTTCAAAAGTGTCAAAGTTAACATAATTTAAGAAAGTTACTTAAAAAAAAGTTGACTTTACAAGCATTATTCATTATGTATATTGTTGAAATAATTATTTTGTCGATTATTCAAGGGATTTGTATATAGTCTAACTATACAAATCCTTGATTATATATATAGTCCATATTAAAATATTCTTCTTCTCTGTTGAGGCATATAATAGAACGATTTCATATCGAATGTACATTGTACTAAATCTAGGGTCCGACGTCTGCGAACTTTTCCATCTTTGAACTTCTATTTTGGAACCACGTAAAAGGATCATTATATGAATCTGTTTTTTTTTCTCCATTGTTGAAGCATATGATTAAAAGATCATAACATGTCATTTTTCATATCGGTCACCATATAGTCTTAATAATCATAGAAAATTCGAAATCGTATAGTCAGCTATTAAAGAACCCACATGATAAAATATTATACAATTTAAACAAACAAAAAACTAACATGATAAAATAGTTTACAAATGGTTATGACGAAAGGAAACCAACAAAAAAACTAATTACAAGTTCCAACCTGTTTAATTGTTAAGCCTTCAAATTAAATAATGAAATGTGTATGTACGCTATTGTCTATTAGGGTGTGGATTGGGGTAACAGAATATATAGCGAAAAATAATGGGCAAAAATATAAGGAATAGAGTAAAATAGATCAAAAATAATAACATGTGGTATTTGATGCCATTGCAGTGTCAACATTAATTTGGTACATGTAATATATAATAAAGATTATCTTCGATAAAAATATTTTCGATATTTGAAAATTGAAATTACCTCACCACATATGAATTATAAAAAAGAAGATGGAGTATGATTGCAAATATGACAACTCTCCAATAGAGACCAAATGACACAGAAATGAACAGATATATTTCAGCGTACGGCCTTCAACAATGAGCAAAGCCCATACAGCATAGTCAGCTATAAAAGGCCCGAAATCACAATGTAATACAAATCAAACGAGAACAGTTTATTTAATGTACACAAAAATGAACGAAAACCATACTATATGTTACACATCAACAAAAGACAACCACTGAATTACAAGCTCCTGACTTGGGACATTCACATACATGCCGAATATGGCGTGGTTTCACATGTAAGCAGGTCGCCTATCCTCACCTAACCTGGGACAACATACGAACGGAAAACAAAATTCAGTTGGAAAAGGTTTGATTCATCAGATGGATGCAACTATAGAATACATATGAGAATAACACATAGCGAACGTGACTTGGTATTTGTACATCCAAACAACAAACACACATTAAGTACACATCTGAGGGGATTCGCAAGATGGTCTTGATGTATAGATTTTGCGTACTGACGTTGGTTATCATCTTAATAACGTGTAATAGTATTATTTTATTTGTCTTTATTAATATTACTTGTACTGTTAAGTCAGTTTTTTGAGATATTCTTTTGAAGTGATCTGTGGTTATGTAAAACATCATACCTTGAACGACAAAATTATTTCATTTATTAATATTACTTTTACTTATGGTAAATGTAAAATATTTGAATTAAATTTTTAAGCTAGTACTTGTTAAGTGTTGAGTTGCTATAAGTGTTTTAAAATCAGTTTTTAATTTTTTAAACTGTCCTTGATGTAGCACATGTTAGTAGACAAGTTATTTCTGCTCAAAATATTTTTGTGTAAATCTATTGCCACACTCATTAAATTCTTTTTGTGGTAAAATGGAAATTGCCAGAAGAAGAAGTGATCGTGTCAAAGGAAAGAAAGTAATGTTTACTCCCTGTAAAACTGTATCTAATACTGCAACAAAAAACAAGAAGTCTAGTAGTAATAGTAGTATCAATGAAAAAACTGTTGATTATGAATTAAATAAAAGAAAGGCTGTTAGCAAGAACTGATGCTGCCGAACGGTTGTATACAGTAAAAACTGAAATAAGTCCAGGTAATTTGGTTCTTATCTTCTCTGCAGCTGCTTATGAAGAATTTAAAGTTAACAACACTGGTCTGCTGGTTAAGAAAACTGAGACTAAGGATAAATTAGGAGCCGTTGTATCTGAATCACTGGCTATCTGTAATGGAAGCACAAAATTATTTGTTTTGAACTTTTTTAACACCACAACAAAAGTCCTTTTGAATGGTAATCAATCATATTTAAAGGAATTTATCACCACTGCTCTCGGGGACATATTGTGTATTCTGACCGTAACTCCAAATTTAGTCTTATAAACAATCAAATAAGAGATTATTGTAAAATGTTCTTAGATAACACGCAACAAAGTAATCTGGACACAGCAAGTAAAGATGAGCAAGGGTTACAAAGTTTAAGTAAGAAGTCAGTGGTTAGTACTAAACAACAGACAGTGGGGACCTGTTCTAATATTAAGCAAAAAACTATTCAAAGTGACATCTTATGTCCAACATGTAAGAAGGTCTGTGGAAATGACTCAAAGGCGGTAGAGTGCGACATATGTAATGTATGGGTTCATTATAGTTGTGAAAAACTGGGTCTAAGTGACATTCATGTAATTGAAAATGACTTAACAGCAGAGTATGTCTGTATAAGCTGCAATCAGTTGAGAGCTTTGCAGGCTGACTGTGTAGTAGGAGGGTCTATCTCTGATAAAAGTAATGACTCAAGTAAGGGTGAAGAAACGGCAAGGTCGTCCCTCTCAAGTGCTGATATTAACCCCATGGCTCGGGGTCGGATGTTTCTGGTGTTACTATAATACATAAAGACAATAGACTGTTTTCTAATAATAAGTCCACGAATGATGAGGATATAAATAAGGATAATTCAAGAAGTGATAGCTCTTATAGTTCCGTACAAATGGGTTCAAACATTTTAAAAGAAGAAATAATATCTCTAAAATTAGAAATTACTCATAAAGATAAAGGAATCAAGCAAAAGGACAGTCAAATTTATAAGTTACAAACAGAAGTGTCCACTCAGAAAAAAGAGCTTGCAGCTAGTAGAGCGTATGCTATAAAACTTGAAAATGACATTAGGGATTTAGAACACTCTTTGTTAATTCAAAAACAAAGTTCAAGCGTGAATACAGACTTTAAAAGGCAAAGCCCTTTTAGTGATAATCGTAATAAATCAGAATCAGAAAACTTAAAAAGAGGGACGAAAGATACCAAAGGGACAGTCAAACTCATAAATCTAAAACAAACTGACAACGCCATGGCTAAAAATGAAAAAGACAAACAGAAAAACAATAGTACACATGACACAACATAGAAAACTAAAGAATAAACAACACGAACCCCACCAAAAACTAGGGGTGATCTCAGGTGCTCCGGAAGGGTAAGCAGATCCTGCTCCACATGCGGCACCCGTCGTGTTGCTTATGTGATTACAAATCCGGTAAATAGTCTAATTCGGTAGGTCAAATTCATGAAAGGGAAGGGGATTGTAGTTACGACGTGAGGAACATATCCGATATCATTTGTGAAATGGTTATTCCATAACGGTCAACCAACTCGTGATGGCGTCCGTAAAATTTACGAAGGGATGATTTCAACTTCACCATTTGGAACTCTTGATTTAATAGCTTCCTTGTGAGCAGTAACCCTCTATCAAGAAAATCATGATAGGAAATGCAAGCACGGGAATATCGTATCAATTGAGAGATATATACCCCGTATGCAGGTGCTGCTGGAATGTTGCTACTTAGAAATGGAAAGTTCACAATTGGAAAGCTGAAATCATCTCTTTTGTCGTAAAGTTTTGTCTTCAACCGACCCTCATTGTCAATTTCTAGATGTAAGTCAAGATATGAAGCTGACTTAACTGTATCTGTAGTATCCTTTATCTCCAATTCGATGGGATAGATGCGTTCCACATAGTCACCAAATTTTAAATTGTTTAGTGAAAGAACGTCATCTATATAGCGGAAAGTAGAGTTAAAGGATATTGCTAACTTCTTATCTTTCTTCCTAAGAAGTTCCTGCATGAAGTCAGCCTCATAATAATAAAGAAACAAGTCAGCAAGTAGAGGGGCACAGTTTGTTCCCATTGGTATGCCGACAGTCTGTTGAAAAACACGTCCTCCGAACGTAACAAATATGTTGTCAATCAAGAAATCAAGCATCTTGATAATATCGGTTTCAGAGAATGTTTTGTTTGAATCAGAGTGATTCTTTTCAAAGTAGGATTTATCCCTCCCTAAGTTAAAAAGTTGGTTTCTTGAACAGAGGATGAGGCAAATGGAATTGGAAATTTGTAAACAAGATAATAAAATAAGTAATCTAAGTGATAAATTGTTGGACTTGAGATTTGACAACAATAATCAATCAACACGGTCTCGACAAAGACAAAATAGAGGGAGGCAAAATAATGTAAATAAGTCCAGTAGAAACGAAAGGGCTCAATTTGATAGACATAGTGAAAACCAGTACTGTAAATTTCAGAATGATTTTGCAGATTTCAATGGGGGCATGTCATTTCGGCACAATGAATCCCAACCCAATAGTTTTCAAATTGACACTAGTGGTAGTGAAAATGAGACCAATTCAGTGGTTAATGGTCAAATAAACAATAGTGATAATTTTTTAGGGAATATTCATTCCAGGGGAAAACAAAATGTCAAACACAAGCAAGGAAAAGATTTCACGAGAAATCGGAGCAAATATACATACCCCCAAGAAAGCAAATGAAACAAGTACCGCCAAGGTTCCAACGCCTCCAACAGGAAAAGTTGGCGGGCACACAGAGAGACAATTTAATGGTGCCCACAACGGGTCAATCCACAAAAATGTAGGAAAGGATATACAAGAGTCTCATGATAATGAAATATGTATAGATAGCGTGCTGAACATTTTATCTTTTAACATTGAAGGTTTTTTATCTAATAATATGCATCTATCTATGCTAGAGAAAAGAGCTGATATAATTCTGTTACAGGAACATTGGTTACATAATAGGGAAAAACAAGTTTTAGAGGAATTTTTAACTGACTTTTTATGTCTTGTAAAATGCTTTGATGATGATAAGACAAACGATCCAACTGAACGGAGGAGGGGGCATGCTGGGGTTGCAATTTTGTGTTAACAAAAAATTACAAAACCTTGTTGAACTTTTACCGGATGGATGTAATAGAGTAATAGCTATCCGTTTCAACATAAAACAGCCGCTTGTGCTAATATGTGTCTATATGCCAACTAGAGGTGGAAATATCACTATTGAAGATTTTAAAACTGTACTAGATGAGCTAAGTGAAATGATAGAAAAATATCTGCCGACTTCTGATATAATTATAGGAGGTGACATGAATGCCTCACTGCATAGAAATGAGCGCAAAATACCTCGTGACACGGTCTTTGATGAATTCTTGAAATCAAATGGTCTGCTAATACCTTCCACTTGCAAAAAGCAGAGTACGTTTTTTCACTTCAATAATAGAGATGAATCTCAAATAGACTATTTCGTGGAAACTAGGGCAATGGTCAAGAAATATATGTCATTTAATCGTGAATTTCAAAATCTATCCACTCACGATCCAATTATGATTTCAATTAACTGTTGTATTGAAAGGATGGATATAAGCACTAGTATTCCTAGACCTTTACGTATAAAATGGGATAAAATTGATAAACAAAAATATGAAAATTTACTACAAGAGAGATTAACTGAATTTAACGATGTGTCTGTGGTTGAAACAGCTGAAAATATATAGAGAACATTTTAACAAAATTTTCTAACATTATTGTGACTACTGCTGAAAGTCTATGCCCCAAAAGGAAAAAAACGATTTAAGAGAAAAAGGGATTGGACCCCAGAAATGACTGAAATTGTTAAGGAGGGTAAATTTCACTATTGGAAATGGAAAAATGAAGGTAATAAAGATAATAAATCTAGCATTAACTATATTCGAATGAAAGTGCAAAAGAAAAAACTACGTTCTGCCCAAAGAAGATTGGCTGCTGAGAAAAGAGAAAATACGTATACCAAAATTATGGAATTAAATAATGATGTTATAATGTTATAATGATAAACAATTTTTCGCATTAGTAAATAAGCAGAGAAACTCAAGGTCATCCACAACTTCAATTTTAAAGGTTAATAGTAGACTGTATAATAATTCAGCCTCTATTTTGGGAGCTTGGGCTGAATACTTTGAAGATTTGGCCTCACCATCTGTGCAAGATAGATTCGATAGTAAATTCTTTAATCTGGTTAATAATGACATTGAAATATTAACTGACATTTTCTTAAGTACAAGAGAACCGATTCAGGAAGTGACTGAGTACGAATTGAATAAATGTATTTTATCTTTTAAAAATGGAAAAGCTCCAGATGTTGATAAATTCACCATAGAACATTTGAAATATGGAGGTCAGACAGTCATAAATATACTGACTAAGTTGATAAACTTGATTTTTAAAACTGTTGATGTCCCAAATAATTCAAAAATTGGGATAGGATGCCCTCTGTTTAAAAATGGAGGAAAACCAAAAGAAGATCCAAATTCATATAGACGTATAACTATAACTAGTGCTATTGGGAAAACTATAGAAAAATTACATTTATCTCGTAACAAAAGCTCCATTAAAAATCAGCAAAGTAGATTACAAAAAGGGTTCACTGAAGGGGAATCCCCTACTGTAGCGGGGTTGGTCGTAACTGAACTTAGAATAGAAGCTAAAGAAAAACGTTTACCGATATATATTGGATTAACTGATGCTAAAAAAGCGTTTGATATAGTATGGCATGCTGGTCTATTTAGAGAAATGCATAAAATGAACATTTCTGGAGATAATTGGTTATTATTTAGGGCCTGGTATGAAGACTTAACTACAAAAGTAAAATGGGAAGGAAATTTTTCACGTGGGTTTAAAGAAAAACAAGGCGTCCGACAAGGAGGTGTTTGGTCTCCAACTGCGTATAAAGTTTTTATCAACTCTTTACTGAAAATCTATGAGGAAAATAAAATTGGCTCGTACATAGGTTCAATATACTGTGGTGCACCAACTGTAGCAGACGATGTTACATTGATAGCTAACGATCCATATGATCTACAAACTATGATTAATATCCAAATGGACCATGCAAACAAGTTTAGATATACTATAAGTGAACAGAAATCTTGTGTATTGAAAATAGGAGATAAGTCAGAACATTCCTGGTATATGAATGACCAAAAGTTAAATACACCAATTAATGCTACCCACTTAGGAATAAAAAGGGACATAAATTCTAAATTTGGAGTTAAAGAAGTTGTACCAGATAGAATACAAACTGCTCGTAAAACAGTATATGCATTGATGGGCGCTGGTCTCTATGGCCTGAATGGGATAAATCCGAAGGTCTCAGTCCACATGATAAAGTGCTTTGTCATCCCGAGGTTACTGTATGGCCTGGATATTATTCGATTAACAAAAACTGATATAGCAAAACTATCTGTTTATTATATACAATTGTTGAAACAAATCCAGCATCTGCCGTCTCGCACTGCGAATTCTGCTGTTTTAATCCTGACTGATCAGCTTCCTATAGAATCTGAAATTCACAAAAAAATGCTTTCCCTATTTCGAAACATTGCAGATAATCATGGGTCTGTTGAACGCAGTATTGCTCAAAGACAGCTTGCTTTGAAAACAAGAGACTCTGAAAGCTGGTTTATTCAAATTATAAAATTAACAGAGATGTACGAATTGCCATCCCCAATAGAGGTATTGGATCTAATCCATAGAGAATGCTTTAAGACAATATATTTGTATAATTATATTGGCGAATCAATAACTTATAAAGTTTGATGATCTCCATATGTGTTAATATATAAGTTATTTTTGTTCACATGGTAACAAGAAAACTTTGAACTTGTGTTTCTTTTGATAAATCCGCTTCATGCTGTAATTTTTCGCACTTTTAACATTTCTACAAGTCATATAAACTACAACACAGAACAGTTATATACTACCAATAATTTTTACTCACTTGTAAACGCTAATTCATTGAAAACGGGGTATGATAATGAATAGTTACGGTAAAAAAAAATACGACGAAACTACAAATAACAGTACAAGTAAACTTTAGATAGAGGTACACAAATTGGGCTTAAAGAAAGATGAGAAATCATGTGTCCTTGAATTAGTCAAAGTTATTACATTATTTGTGATTTCCGTCTAGTCAAATTCGGTGATAACACAGACTGTTTAATGAAAGGAACATTAGTTTATATAGTACATAGTATAGTTTTTTAAACAGCTGCCATATTCCTGACTTCGTATAGGACTTTTTAAAAAGAAAAAGTGGATTGAAATTGGCTTTGTTGCTAGCAAAACCGACCGCTTATATGGCAGTGAAACAAATACCGCTAATATAACAACATGACAGGAATACAGTGCAAAAACTAAGGACGAACAGCAGAAAAACCTGCATATATTATATAAAAGAACATTACAACGTGTAAACCGCAGAAAAAACAATGGATATATTCATTTCCAAACATCACTGGACACCACAAACAGTAACGTATTTTTGTGACGTATATAGTATCTTAAAATTTATACAACTGTATGAAACGAGATCTAAAAATTCACAATTGTTTTCAAAATACTAGTCCAAATAATTATCTTGTTTATTCCGGGTCTTGAAAGGCTATTTAAAATCCAGGCTGTGACCAGGTCATAATTATTTGAACTAAATTAAACAATACTTAGCCATGGAGCGTTGAAACTAACTCGACTATACAGACAAATAAGAATATGTGAAATGTAACGAAAATACAAAATTCAAACCATAAACTATTGCACACATCACAATATCAAACCGAACCCACAAAAGACACATTGAAACTAAATACATGAATGCTTGATGTATATAGATACCGTTATCCGTCGTATAGCAAGCAAATTCAAACCCGGAAAATACTAGTTTTTGGGAATAGGTAACGTTCGATACTTAGCAGACAGACGACATAGTTGTTAAACTACAATCTCAGACGTTGTGAAAATGTCGTTGGTTAGTTAGGCCTCTAACAAATTGTAGCGATCGACCAATTCGTGATGGTTTTCATTTTGAATCTTTCCTTTGTTTGAGCAGTTTCTGATGATGACGCTCCCTCCTTTATATGAGTATGATTATGAATTTAACTATTAGGTCTTTGAATATTATTTTTTTTGTATAACTATTGATTTAGTTATCAGTAAATAAAAATCAAACTAAATATTTATTGCGCAACAAGTTGTCGGATTGATAATTTAGTCTTAGATGCATGATTTTTTATTAGTTATTAGTTGCTTTGAACTAGCTATCAGTTAACTACAAGTTCTCTTAGATCTGTACCTAGTGTCTTTTTGTTGTTAAGATGTACAAGTACCCGGCCACGCCCACTATAATTTTTTTCGATCTGATGAGTTAAAGCTTTTTCACCTGGTTTTATAGTTCGTTCTTTTGTTGTACTGTTGTCCCAGTTTCGCGGAAGGGTTGGGAACATGTTTAACCCCGCCACATTCTGTATGTATGTGTCTGTCCCAAGTCAAGACCCTGTTATTCAGTGGTTTTCGTTTGTTTATGTGTTACATATTTGTTTTTCGTTCATCTATTGTACATAGAAAAGGCCGTTTGTTATCGCTTTTGCATTGTTTTACATTGTCATGTAGGGGCCATTCATAGCTGACTATGCGGTATGGACTTTGCTCATTGTTGAAGGCCGTACGCTTACCTATAGTTTCCTATATTTCTGTGTCATTTTGGTCTCTTGTTGAGAGTTTTCTCATTGGCAATCATACCACATCATTTATATATATATATATATATATATATATATATATATATATAACTCGTCTAAACATCAACCCAACAATGTTAGATCTGTAAATTTGCTTTCGCAAATTTTTGGTTCTTCCCTCGCCGGGATTCGAACCATGCTACTGTGATATCGTGACACCAAATCGCCTGCACTGTAGCCGTCCCGCTAGACCACACGACCACCTGGCTCTCAAAAAAGAGCTTTCGGTGGGCATGTGTTACCTTTCCACGTCAGTTTTAATCTAGCGGCGTACTACAGTACATGATATATAAGGCATGAAGATGTTATTGTTACAGATCAGCTAAATTATCTATAGTAAAGGATCCTACAAATTAATGTAAGATACAGTCACAGAAAATAATTATATTCATAAGTACGTCTGAGTCAGTGACAACCCTACAACAGATGTATCCATCGGATCGCCATCAATGATGGTGATACATGGCTGTGTACATAATGTATATACAACTCGTCTAAACATCAACCCAACAATGTTAGATCTGTAAATTTGCTTTCGCAAATTTTTGGTTCTTCCCTCGCCGGGATTCGAGATATTTATATCTGTACTAAACTGTACTGTACTGATTTTTACTCGACCAGTTTGAATTGGTCGGAATTTTTCTCTACATTACTTTAGTCTTAACTAACCATAATTGACTCGACCACATATCTTTGCCACTGAAAATAGTCTGAACCATTACTCGACAAGTCTAAAACAGAAAAAAGGGAGAAGGTTTGGATCCATTAAAACTTTTAATCACGCTGCAAATGTTTGCACCTGTCCTAAGTCGGGAATCTGATGTACAGTAGTTGTCGTTTGTTTATGTAATTTATACGTGTTTCTCGTTACTCGTTTTTTTATATAGATTAGACCGTTGGTTTTCCCGTTTGAATGGTTTTACACTAGTAATTTTGGGGCCCTTTATATCTTGTTGTTCGGTGTGAGCCAAGGCTCCGTGTTGAAGGCTGTACATTGACCTATAATGGTTTACTTTTTTTTAAATTGTTATTTGGATGGAGAGTTGTCTCATTGGCACTCGCACCGCATCTTCCTATATCTATTAACCCATTCCCGGCCTATACTCGATCTATTTTACCAGTCTAACCATACTCAATCAAAGGTCTGAATACTGCCTGACCAGTCTGAACCATACATGACGTAACAATCTCTACTTTTTTTATTTTAATTGTAAAAATATATTACATTTTAAAAGTCATGACAACAACCCAATATAATAAAGATTAATTTATATGTATATTACGGATTACAAATGTGTCGAGGTTTGTGATTGGATAACAACACAGAGATGTCAGTATATATTCAGGAAACTGCCGGGGTATATACGACGTTTTTATTCCCAATTGGAACCTGAAAAACGTCATCATAACACCGGTTACTATGTGACGTAGTCAAAAGCTATACAGAACCCTAAGGAATGTCAGAGGCTCACAGAGGGAAAATAATGACGTGCTTCAGTCAATAAAACATTTTTAATACAAAATCACGCAATTTACACTATTAATACTTAAATTTAATGTTAAAAGTGTTATTATAAATTATTACATACACGATAAAATTATGTTCACAGCAAATTAGAAAATCCTTCACGTATGCCGAACAAATCAGGTTAGGTTTTTCAATATATGTGATTTAAAAAACAAAGCCACACACACATACAAACACAAAATATGATAATATCTAAAACTTTTATTGAAACGAAAAAAAAAAATTTCAAGATGAAAAAAGGTGCATTTAAATGGATTTCTCAAAATATTAAAGAAAAAATAAACATGCATGTAATGAATATACATGCTGCGTTGTGAATGTTCAACAAATACCTGCACTGGAAAATAACATTAAGTCAGGGGTAATCCGTAATATACATTGTATGTGTAATTCAGGTCTCAGACAGGGTATATACGGTGACATTCCCGGCTTAGGGCTTATATCCCCTTCGCCGAAATATAAGCCCTGAACCGGGAATGTCACAGTATATACCCTGTCTGAGACCTGAATAACATATAATATACATAAGTATGTCTTTATTTTTATTGTGGTTGTTGTCATGTCCGTTAAAAGGAAATTAATTTTAACAGTTAAAATTTGAAAAGAAAGTAGAGGTTATTCGGTCAAGTATGGTTCAGACTGGTCAAGCATTGTTTGTTCTGACCTTTGCTATTGAAACTAGTCTGAACTATTACTCGACCAGTCTGAAACAGTCTCAACCCATTCTTACCTATTTAATCAGTCTTAACAATACTCCACCGAAGGTCTTTATAATGTTTGAACAGTCTGAATACTTCATTTTTTACCTCATGCGGGTAACAAATTGGACGTTAATCTTAAATTTATCTTGTAGTATTGATTAGTAAAAAAAAGGCTAGATTGACACAGCACTAGGAAACAAAAAAATATTAAAAACACAAAGATGCTATATCATAATGATATTTATTGCAACTATCAAAATCTAGTTCAAGGACCAAATCCAGCTTATGAAAATCCAGTAACTTAAACTAAAACATCCAAAAAACTAAATCTAGTAAATTTCGTGTAAAGACACCATAAACAGCCAGTCAGCATTATCATATACAAACAACTCATCAAAAATACAAAGCTAATATTTTACTGTCGTAAATGAAGGATGTCATTTGTTATTCTGTAGTTTACATTTTGTAATGTACGTTTATATCATTTATGTTTGCATTTCTCTTTGCTGAGTATTCTTGCGTTTGTTTGTAATGCATGCCAGTCGTGTAGTGTTGCCATTTTAGCGATACATTTTTTAACATTGCCAAAGGGGAGGTTCAACTACCAATCAAACCAGGTTCAACCCATCTTGTTGTCTTTAAATGTCCAATACCTAGTCAGGAATATGACAGTTGTTATCAAATAGTCCGTTTCTATGTAAGTTGGCGTTTGTTTTTGGATGCATTTTATTCTAACTGTTATTCCATTATTATTTTCATAAAGATGTGTTTCCCTCTGTTTTAGTTTGTAACCCGGATTGATTTTTCTTTCATCGAGACTTTTGAATAGCGGTATACTCCTGTTGTCTTTATCGTCAAGCGTCGTCTAAAGTATTGTGACAGTGAACACATTGGCGAACAAGATTGTGTCCAAAATACACGGATGCCCCACTCGCACTATCATTTTCCATGTTCAATGGACCGTGAAAATGGGTAAAAAATATAATTAGGCATTACAATTAGAAAGATCATATCATAGGGAACATTTGTACTAAGTTTCAAGTTGATTGGACTTCAACTTCATCAAAAACTACCTTGACCAAAAACCTTAACCTGAAACTCGCCTTTTCATTTTCTATGTTCAGTGGACCGTGACATAGGGGTCAAAAGTTTAATTTGTCTTTAAAATTAGAAAGATCATATCATAAGGAACATATGTACTAAGATTCAAGTTGATTGGACTTCCGCTTCATCAAAAACTACCTTGACCAAAAACTTTAACCTGAAGCGGGACAGACGGACGAACGAACGGACGAACGAACGAACGGACGGACAGACGGACGGACAAATGGACGCACAGACCACAAAACATAATGCCCCTCTACTATCGTAGGTGGGGCATAAAACTACACTAAAAACACTTACTGTTTGAAAAGGATATGAAGCTATAAACTATTACCAAAGAAATTCAAATCAAAGAGTCAAGAATTTGCATAAATGGGTCATTTTACCGAATTTAATGTCCTTATATGGCTGTATATGGAAGTGTATATGTTAAGGAAAAATATCATTGTTCTATAAATGATCGTACGTCAAACGGTCAATTTTAAAGATCCGTTATATGATTGTAAGGCCAAATAGTCCGCAAATTATAATCTTTATAAAATGACTGAATAATAGCCAACGACAAATCGTACGGGGCGATGGATCATATAATAATGATACAGTAGACTATAAAATATAATATGTAACAAGTCTATATATATAGTGAGAGAGAATACCTCCATACCAGAGAGGTTGCTTTCTTTAAATGTTACTGAAAAATGTTTCACGACATTTAGCTTTTGATTGAAAATGTTTTCAATTAAAAAAAAATGTATTTACACATCCATTCAAATGTTAATGTTTCCTGTCGAGGAAACATGTTTTTCTAGGTGCTCTGGATTTATCCGCCAAGCACTGCTTCCAAAATATATAATAAAGAAGGCTGAAAATTGCGTTAAAACAACGATAAATCAATCAATCGAACTTTCATAGTTAAAATCTAAATTTTAAGAAAGAAATATCTTTAAGTCTAAGACAACATTTTTACGTAAAAAAAACCACTTGAATTTTCAATATGTATATGACATAATGATGCACTCATTGTCAAATTTCAGTTGTTTGAAAACGAGCTCTTTTTACGATGTTTAATAACCTTGTTTATACTCTTTCCGGAAAGCAATGTTTTGTCTTGAAAAACATCCGTTACATTATTAAATAGGAAACCACACATACAGGCAAGTGCAAATAGTTATCAAAGATACCAGGATAATAAACGAGTTTCCGAAAGGAGATTGACATAATATATAAGTAATCAGACAGATTGTTTTCATACATCTTTAATTTGAAGACATCTTAAAAGCTTTAACCTGGTAAGTTATCGTTTTAATTAATAATCGTGTACTGTAAATTTAGAAATTATTGCTATTTTTTTTTTTATTATTGCGAAGAATGCGACAGGCTTATAATCGCAAAAATTTAAACACAAACTTTGAATATTTCTTTTGAATTAAACAAAATTTTCTTATATAAAAAAAATTAAATCGCATTTTAATAAAAAAAATATTTAAAAAATCGTATTATTAAATGCACGCATTCATTTCTGAATTTACAGTTAACATGTTTTTATTCCCTACGTTATATGTTTAAATGTATTCATGTCACGCAATGTTATCATTTTAAGTGAATTTTTTACATTTTCTTTTAAACTTTCTTCAAAACTACTTACTACATATTGCTGGTATTTAAAACCATCCAATATAACATTACTACATGTATGTACGGCATAAAAAATAAAACATAAAATATTTTATTGTACCATAAACATGATAAAGTCTTTTATGCTGCACATAAATGGGTTTACGTGTATGCAAGTGCGAAGTAAAAATATAAACCTTCATTAATAGTTCACATTTTTAAGCAGAAGTAATTGAGTGAAGATGATTGCACTACTGCATTTGTGTATTCTGGCTTTGGTGTCTTACAACCAAGTAGTCACTGCTGTTGATGTGACTATAACTGGAACTGCTCAATTCGATCTTGCTGGTAGTGAATTTGCTCAATATGTTGACCAACAAATAGAAAAGTTGAGACAATTTAGATATGAAGGTAAGAGTCCAATAATACATTAACTTTTTTTTTTTATCTCAAAACAGAAATAAAAAAAAAGCAGTAGGCTAAAGAACCAAAGAGAAATTCAAATTGATAAGTCGAAGATAAACGGACTCCGTAAACTAATTAGAGGTGATAGCCACTAGCTTATGTACTAAAGTCGTTAAACTTCTAGAAACATGCAGAAAAAGAGAAATATACGAAAGTTAACGTACTGTTTTGAAAAGATGTAAGATCCAGAGGGGCGATATGTTTCAAGTTATTTCCTATCCATGCATCAACAGAATATAAATCCAAATTGAGTAAAAAATATGGGCAGCAAATAGGACAAAATCGGTAAATAATTTATATCATTTTTTAAATTCGATTAAGCTAACAAATGGGTAATAAATAACTATTAGAGGCGAAGAAGTCTCTGTAGGTTTTTATATCATAATCGAGATAAATTTATATTATATTTCATTTAATATTACTGACATTGCCAATATTTATGCATTTTTGCAGGTTATATTGGATGTTTTATTGATAAGAACAATAGACACTTGAAGATTTCTAAAGGTTCATACAATGACATGAGTCTGGAAAAATGTCGTAGTCTGTGTAAAGACTATGAATATTTGGGTTTACAAGTAAGTCATTGTTTTTTGTATGGTTTGTAAAAAAGTTATTCTTTTCTTTGTTTTTGATTGTTTGAATATTTTTCAACATCTTACTTTTTATTTCTAACAATTTACATAATATGTCTTTCAAATAAAATTTCTCTAAAAAAACATAATATTTTTCTAATTTTGAATACAGATTTGTTTAACTTGATTGTTCGTTAAGACCATTTTTACTTCTCTTTTGTAAAAGCTTTTGATAGCATCCGTTTACCGTCAAATAATTTCTTATCAATATCAAAATGATAAAAAGTATGTTTCACTCTTTATTCCTACATTTATGGTATTTCATCTCAACCTATATCCGAAAGTAAGATTACACCTTCTTTAGCACTATATTTTCGTCGATACAACTGTTATTTTATAAATAAATAAAATAATTGGCGCTATTATAAAATTGAGAATGGAAATGGGGAATGTGTCAAAGAGAAAACAACAGTACCAAAGAGCAGACACCAAGAGTTTATAACAGTACCGTTAAGAGTTAAATCAATGACTTTTAACATAATTTTTGTTGTTGTTAAAATCTGCATATTCAATTCATCTGTTTACTATAACAAACTTGGTCCATTATTTCATATCTTATCATTATACTTCTTCAAGTCATGTTGTTGCTGTATATAAAACGATTTTAAAAAACAAACAAAAAAATCATTTTTATAATTCAACAGAAATCACGATAAGGTATACACAAGAACTAAACAGAATGGAGCCCGTTATATTTTTATTTCGCGTAATGTTATTGCTTTATGTGGACTACTAGTGTTCCCTGTTAAATCTTATTTACTTAATGTCTCTTCATATTTTATTTGTATGTTAATATGTGTACGTTTTTGCTAAATACATTAATGGTGATCATGGAGGCTAAGGTTGACTTATCCAACTAGTTCAATGCCAACTCATTTTTATGTATAAAAAACAGAATTGCTATTGTTGCCAATGAGACAACTATTCAAAAGAGACCAAATGACACAGAAATTAACACCTATAGGTCACCTTGCTGGCCTTCAACAATGAGCAAATATGGTGAATGTGCCTGTTCCGGTTCAGTCACATCATCAGTAGCACTCATGTAATGCATTATTAGATTTGGGTGTTGATGTGAAGTCTTTTGTTTTTACTCTGTAATTTATTCCCTACTTTTAAAGATTGGGACGATTTAAGTGGTACCAAACACCTTGTCTGAAAATAATGTTGCTCAGTTAATTTTCATAAAATTTTTACAAAATATTTACTTTGACAAAAATATATAAAATTTCATTGGATATTTAGAGATTTGACAAAAAATTATTTTGATCATCGAGAGTCTTAACCAATCTAATGTGATTAAAACGTTCGACTGATTTTTACAGAGTTATCTCCCTGTAGTGTTATGTACCACCTAAGAGCTGGACATTGAAGCCTGTTAACTGCATGTTGCCCTCCAGACGTATTTGTATCGTTGGTTATTGTTGTTTTTACTTATACTCACATTTACTTCAATTTGTTGCTTTGATTCCAATAATGCTACGATGATATTTTAACATTTTGCCTGTCGAAACGTTAAATTATTTTTATCAATTGAAGACTCATCATGTTCATAGATGAGAGATGAAATATTTGCAAAACATGTTATAAATATTTTAAATGATTCGTTAATATCTATATCAACAGTATACCACGTATTGCTTCTGTGGAAACGATTTGAATGACAAAGACTATCCAAGAGTTACAGACACTCAATGCAACGCCAAGTGTAAAGGGGTAACTACCCGGATGTGTGGTGGCACATGGAGGAATTCTATCTACAGAGGTATTTTTGTAGATGACTCATTTACATATGTTGTTTAATGTTAGTGTGGCCATGGATATTTTTTTATAAAACAGTTTAGACAATTCATGATAATATTACGTTTTTAACTAAATTTGAAGTGTTAGAAATTATGAAAAAGAACAATAGCTTATTTTCAGATAGCATACCTGTTGTCACCGGAATACGTTTAGCGCAAGCGTAAATTTTGATTTTTCGATTCTGGATTTCTGTTAATTCACACTCTGCCGTGCAATGGTCTCGTATTTTCTTTACTGTTTTACTATCTTCTTGATTATTTTAGTGCGATTTCGAAGTAATCAGTTGATAATTGAAAATTAAGTCATTAAAAATGTAACTGTTCATTTTTGCTTACTTTGTACTTAAAAATAAGTCTGGTTGTTTGATGTGACGGTTCCCCGGGTAAATGTCTATGAAACAATTTCACACTATATAAATAAATTATTATGACTCCAAGCCAATGAAACGCATACATAAGTATTTCGCCGAGATGCAGTAAATATTAATCAAAAGTCTGGTTTAAACAGATAACGGATCAAACATATGGTTTTTAGTAAAAACAAATGCCAGCATTCTACCACAAGGGCAGCAAGCTTTATATTAAAAGATAGTTTTAAAGTAAAAATGTTGTTAAATCCATACCGTATAGTAGGAATTACATTGTTCCGAAACCGATCATGATTAATATCCTGGCGATTTAATTTGCATATAGCATATCACTATGTGTTGTGTCAGGGGGAATGGCCTACGTTTTTGTCATGTACGTGGTGTTTGAACCTTTAGGAATTTTGGTCTGGCGTTAATACAAAATTTCATTCTGGTATCTATGATGAGTTTATTTAAACTTGAAAGAATGTCTCCGAAGTATGTACTTAGTTTTGAGCTGTTAAAATCTTACATATATATTTCAAACTTTGTTTAAATAGTGTTATTTATATTCACTTTCCTTTTTATGTATTATGTATATCATTTGAAGAAGACATATAGATTTTTGTTTTAAATCAATATGCATGTATAAATAAAAATAATAATATGTGA
This sequence comes from Mytilus edulis, assembly GCA_019925275.1. Taxonomy (NCBI): domain Eukaryota; kingdom Metazoa; phylum Mollusca; class Bivalvia; order Mytilida; family Mytilidae; genus Mytilus; species Mytilus edulis. Next base: position 35,462,158 of record CM034361.1, on the reverse strand, counting down.
CATGATTGCCAATTCAATGTGTATATACATTTCGGTTGTTTTTTTTATATTTCAGTTAAACCATGACCTGTTAAGACAAAGATTGACTCGGATCAGTTGTACTGAGGAAAATAACATAAATTAACATATAATTTAAATTTAAATTTTAAACAAAAGTGTTTCTCTATTATTCCAGTGATATTTGTTTTCAGTATAATTTAATCTAATTGAATATCAATTTAAAGCAAACTTTCTAGTCAAACATGATAATATCTCTTCTCAAATACAATAAATATGTCATAGCAATTAGTTTGTTTTCAATGGAAAAACATGATTCCTTTCGTTCTTAAAGAAGTGTATCATCGGATGAACAATTACTGATATTAGTCCCATAACTACTTGGTGCGAAAGTAGATAATTGTTCATCCGAAGGGGGTTCGCGGGTCTAAATCATTTATATAGGATTTCTCTATATTTTTCTATAAATGAACTTTATCTTATAGTTAATTGAAAAATGAAATAAAAAAGTGGGGTCACCGTTCATTTGCGCTCACAATCTGCATTCGAAAGAAGCATACATTTTTGAAAATGTGTTTTTTTTTCTGTTGAAGTAATAGGAGACATAAAGGTAATATCGAAATAAAAAAAGGACATTTATTACAGAACTCGCTCAAATTTTATAATAATTTAGTTTAAGTACATCTTATATGGAAATTATATTAAAAAATACAGGTCACCGATGAGTTAAAAAAGATAAAGCCAAAAAATGGAATTTTTCCACCAAGGGGAGATAATTTGGAACTTTTTCAATGATGTATACATTTTAAAAGTCATCTGTGGCCAACACGAATTGATTGTTTTGAATGATTTTTTACCATATGATAAAGAAACAACTACAAAAGGTAATAAATAAAATTTGTAATGAAAAACAAATGTTTAATTTTTTCTGAAATTTTTATACCCTTAATTTATTCAGTAGATATTTAAAAGGTGTTTCTAATTTTGGCTTGTTATATATGTTGAAATAACAGGTTTCGAAACAGTAGTCGGTTCGGATAAGAATTTCTTTGTTTCGGTTTACATGTTTTCTGTCAAATCTTAGATAATAATGAAGGAATCTCTTCAACGTAGGTTGGTTGAAAAAAATCCGTAATGTATGAAAAGCATCAATCGTGAACAACGCACAGATTTTTTATCTTCTGGAGTTATGGATATCTTCCTTTCTGAATCTGAATATTTCAACTCATTATAGTATTATGAGATGTGGTATCCAATGAGACAACTATATCACAGAGTACACATGAAGCAGATATTAAGAATTCTCGGTCACCATACAGTTTTAATAATCATAGAAAATTAGAAATCGTATAGTCAGCTATTAAAGACCCGGACATGATAAAATATAGTACAATTTAAAAAAAACTAACATGACAAAATAGTTTACAAATGGTTATGACGATAGGAAACCAACAAAAACTACTTAATTAGAAGTTTCAACCGTGTTTGATTGTTAAGCCTTCCAATAAAATAATGGAATGTGTACGTACGCTCTTATCAGTGAGTGCATCATGGTTTGGATTGGAGTAACAGAATAGACAAAAATAATGGGCTAAAATATTAGGAATACAGTAAAATAGATCAAAAATAATACCATGTGGTATTTTGATGGAATCGCAGTGTCAATATTAATTTGGTACATGTAGTGATATAAAAAAGATTATCTTCGATAAAAATAGTTTTGATATTTGAAAATTGAAATTACCTCACCACATATGAATTATTAAAAAGAAGACGTAATGAGAAAGGTAAATATGCTAGATATACTTACTGGAGGTGTGATGAGATGATTGAAGCTGTTAATTTTCTCCTTGATAATATTTATGTACGTTTCGGCAACACAGTTTATCGACAGGTTGTAGGTATCCCCATGGGCACTAATTGTGCCCCTTTAATAGCAGAGTTGTTTTTGTATTGTTACGAATCACAGTTCATGACTAAACTCAGTAAAGACCCGTCGAAATTGCATTTAATTGATAAAATTAACAACACTTACCGTTATCTTGATGATATTTTTTCCTTAAATAATCAAGAATTTTCTCAATATACTGCTGAAATTTACCCCAAGGAACTTACTTTAAATAAATCAAATTTATTCGGTAATAACTGTCCTTTCCTGGATTTAGATATTTCGGTTTTAAACGGGAAACTCCACACTAAAATTTACGACAAAAGAGCCGATTTTTCGTTCCCTATTGTTAATTTTCCATTTTTAGATGGTGAGGTTCCTTTGACCCCATCTTACGGTGTTTATATTTCACAACTTGTTCGCTATGTCCCTGTCTGTTGTGACGTTTTTAATTTTAACGAACGCAACCTATGTATTACTGATAAATTATTAAACCAGGGATATCGTTACCATAAATTACTTAAACCTTTACTAAATTTTTCAATAGATATAAAGATTTGGTTTTGAAGTTTGGTTGTAACTTATTTCAAACGGGATAGCACATCCTCATTTTTACGGAAATGTTGTTAACCGTGCCCGGAAATTTAAAAATGATCCATGTAAACTTGTCGCTGCTTTAAATAAACTTATTCTAAAAGGTTACCTATTCAACACTGTAATACGATAATTGAATATTGTTTTTATTGGCATAACTATTGATTTTGTTATTAGTAAATTAAAAGCTAACTAAATATTACTAGTATGTTATATGCATATACATATTCATGGGTCTACAATTCTCGATACCTGTAACTTGGCATTGCACAAGATCATGTTTTTCTCTGGCTGTTTATGACGTCTTTACACTAAATCCATTGGATGTTGGATGTGTACGGATTGATAGTTTAGTCTTAGAGGCATGATTTTTTTATTAGTAGTTAGTGGCTTTGAACTAGCTGTCAGATAACTGCAAGTACTCTAAAATCTGTTCATTGTGTCTTTTTGTGTCGGGATGTATAAGTACCGGGCCACGTCCACTTGTATGTTTGTCCATCTGATGAGTTAAGCCTTTTTCAACTGATTTTTATAGTTCGTTCTTATGTTGTACTGTTATCCCACTGTCCCAGGTTAGGGGGAGGGTTGGGATCCCGCTAACATGTTAACCCCGCCACATTATTTATGTATGTGCCTGTCCCAAGTCAGGAGTCTGTAATTCAGTGGTTGTCGTTTGTTTATGTGTTACATATTTGATTTTCGTTCATTTTTTTTTTACATAAATAAGGCCATTAGTTTTCTCGTTTGAATTGTTTTACATTGTCTTATTGGAACCTTTTATAGCTGACTATACGGTATGAGCTTTTCTCATTGTTGAAGGCCGTACGGTGACCTATAGTTGTTAATGTCTGTGTCATTTTGGTCTTTTGTGGATAGTTGTCTCATTGGCAATCATACCATATCTTCTTTTTTATATGTAGTATGATTGCAAATATGACAACTCTCCAAAAGAGACCAAATGACTCAGAAATTAACAGATATATTCCAGCGTACGGCCTTCAACAATGAGCAATGCCTTTACAGCATAGTCAGCAATAAAAGACCCCGAAATCACAATGTTAAACAATTCAAACGAGAACAGTCAATTTAATGTACGAAAAACAACAACCACTGAATTACAGGCTCCTGACTTGGGACAGGCACATACATACAGAATATGAAATGGTTTCACATGTAAGCAGGGTGCCAATCCTCACCTAAACTTGGACAAGAAGGGTTTATACAGAAATCAGTTGAAAAAAGTTTGATTCATCAGATGGATGCAACTATAGAATACATATAATAATAAAACAGAGAGGATGTGACCGGGGACTTCTACATCCAAACAACAAAAACACATTTAGTACAGATCTGAGGGGATTCGCAGTTACTAACAGATAGTTTAAAGCCAATACCGAATATTAAAAAAAAATGTTCTACAAAATCGTTCACTTTAAGTTGCTAATGTTTTTATCCTGGTCATTATCTGAAGGTTTTTGACGAGGACCGCATTGACAGCATTTTGACCCCTTTATATCCAAAATGATAGAGAATGCTTTAATACAATATATTTTTTGTATAATATTTTAGGCGAATCCATAACTTATAAAGTTTGATGATCTCCATATGTGTCAATATATAAGTTATTTTTGTTCACATGGTAACAAGAAAACTATGAACCAGTGTTTCTGTTGATAAATCCTCTTCATGCTGTAATTCTTTGTACTTTTAACATTTCTACAAGTCATATAAACTACAACACAGAACAGTTATATTCTACCAATTACTCACTTGTAAACACTAATTCCTTGAAAATGGGGTATAATAATGAATAATTATGGAAAAAAGGAATACGACGAAACTAGAAATAACAATACACGTAAGCTTTAGATAGAGGAACACAAATTGATTTTTGATTCTGGTACTTTGCCTGAAATGTGGCTTATGGGAAATATTATACCTTTTAATAAAAACAAGGGTCACCAATCTGATCCCCAAAATTATAGACCAATTACTATACACAGCTGCCTGTGAAAACTTTTCACATCTGTTTTAAATTTTAGATTAAGTTCTTTCTTAGAGGATTATTTATTACATGTATTAAATGAAAACCAGGCTGGCCTCAGGAAAGGTTATTCCACAGTAGACAATATATTTGTTATTCACATATTATTTGAGTTGCTAAAGAGGAAAAAGTAGAAACTATATTGTGCTTTCGTTGACTTTGAACTGTTTGGCGGTCTGGTCTCTGGTCAAAACTTATAAAACATTCGATTAACAGAAAGATGTATAACGTTATTGTCAACATGTACAATAATATCAAATCACGTATTCACTTTGGATCAGATTTTTCTGAAATTTTCCCTTGTTCCATTGGTGTTAGGCAGGGAGAGAATCTCTCTCCTTTGCTTTTTTCCATTTATGTCAACGATCTGGGATTGTTTTTACAGAATAATTATATAGAAGGTTTGTGCACTATCTCTGATGAGTTAGAAATAGAGTTAAATATTTATTTAAAATTGTTTGTCATTTTAAATGCTGACGATACTGTCTTAATGGCAGAATCTCAGATAGATTTACAAAGACAACTGGACTCCTTATATGAATATTGTGAGTTATGGAAACTAAGAGTAAATGTGGAAAAAAGTAAGATTGTAATTTTTTCAGAAGGTAGACTACCGCAGAATATTGTTTTTAAGTATGATAATATAATACTAGATATTGTGAGTGAATTTACTTATCTTGGTGTATTCCTGTCTAGGTCAGGAAATTTTTCAAGAGCTAAAAAAAAAGCAATGTGAAAAAGCAACACATGCTATGTACGATATTATTCGAAAAGGTAGAGTACATAATCTGTCAATTGAATGCCAACTTGATCTATTTGACAAAATTGTTAAACCAATACTTCTGTATGGGTGTGAAGTCTGGGGTTTTGGAAATAATTCAATAATCGAGAGGGTTCATATTAAATTTTGTAAAATATTACTTGGAGTAAAAAAGTCTATCCCTGATTTTATGATTTATGGTGAATCGGGAAGATATCCATTAGATATTTCAATTAAGTTACGAATGATAAACTTGGTTCAAGTTGGTAACCGGAAAACCTGACAAATTGCCTTTTATTTTGTATAACTTAGCAACTGCCAAATATGGTACAAATATTTTATGGTTAAAACAAGTCAAATCAATTTTAGACACGTGTGGCTTGTCCTATGTATGGGACAATATCTTTTTCGTAAATAAAACATGGCTACATGTAACCATCAAACAGAATTTAATAGATCAATTCAAACAAAAATGGCTAGCAAGCCTACAGGAATCACCAAAAGCATTAAATTATCGTTAATTTTAAAGATACTTGGGAGTTTGAGAAATATTTAAATATATTGGAAGACAGGCAAATATCCTTATTTCTTAAATTTCGAACTTTGAACATGAAATTTCCAATAGAAACTGGAAGATGGCAAAACATAGAAAGAGAAAACAGAAAATGGGTATTGTGTAATTCAGATGCCATTGATGATGAATACCATTACATTTTAAATTGTTAAGCTTTTGATAACTGTAGAAAACAATGTATTGCATTTTACTATAGACATAGACCAAAAACTTTGAAGTTTTATGAATTTATGAATTAAAAAAAGTGTACAGAACTGAATGAACTATGTACACTTATTAAGGAGATCAATAACAAATTGAACTTTTCTGGGTGAACAAATGTGAATGCCTCTATCTACTTTCGTACATTATTTATTTATATAATTGTATTGAAATATGTATAATTATCTCTATACCTTTGTAATTTGGTTTGTGAGAATAAAGATATATACTTAAAAAAAAAGGTGAGAAATCATGTGTTCTGGAATTAGTCATAAGTTCTAACATTAATTGTGATTCCCGTCTTGTCAAATTCTGTGATAACAGACTGTTCAATGAAGGGAACAGTAGTATATATACTGCTGTTTAATAGTCATCAATCGATTCATAGAAAAATAAATCCGCGTAACAAGCTTTAACCGATGGAAACACTACAACTATTAGAGAATAACAAAACATCAGAAGAAATACTAAAGTGCAACAAAAACAAAAGTGCCAACATTCGTTGAAACATATTTTTTTATAACAGCTGCCATATTCCTCACTTCGTGCAGGACATTTTAAGGAGAAAAAGTGGATTGAATCTGGCTTTGTGGCTAGCCAAACCAACCGGTTATATGGCAATGAAACGAATACCGCTAATTTAACAACATGACAGTAAAACAGTACAAACAAAAGGAAAAACAGCAGCTCAGAAAAACGCATATCTTATATAAGAGTATACTACAACATGTAAACCGCAGAAAAACAATGGGTATCTTCTTTTCAAAACAGCACCACAAACAGTGACGTATTTTTGTGACGTATATATAATCTTAAAATTTATACAATTATATGGAACGAGATAAAAAAAAATAGATATTCAAAACACTAGTCCAAATAATTATCTTGATTCTGACGGGTCTTGAAAGGCTATTTAAAATCCATGCTGTGACCAGGTCATAATTATTTGAACAAAATTAAACAATACTTAATCCATGGAAAATGGAAATTAACTCGACGATACAGACAAATAAGACATATGTGAAATGTAACATAACTACAAAATTTAAACCATAAACGATAGCACACATCACAATATCAAACCGAACCCATAAAAGAAACATCATAACTAAATACATGAATGTTGGATGTATATATATATATCGTTATCCGTCGTGTAGCAATGCAAATTCAAACCCGGAAAAAAAGTTATATTTGGGAATAGTTCGATACTTAGCAGACAGACGGCATATATGTTAAATTACAATCCAAGACGTGGTGAATATTCCGCTAGCAAGTTATGACTCTGGCACATTGTAGCGAACGACAATTCGTGACAGTGTCCATAAATGGTACGGAGAGTTATTTTTAATCTTTCCTCCACAGAACTTTGTTGGAGCAGTTTCTGATGATGGAGCTACACCCTGTATATGAATATGATTATGAATTTAACAATTACGTCTTAGAATTATTTTTTTTTTTTGTATAACTATTGATTTTGTGATCAGTAAATTAAAATCAAACGAATATTTATTGCGCTACAAGTTGTCGGTATCTATTTCTTGGCATTACACAACGTTATGTTTTCTCTGTTTGTGAATGATGTCTTTATACTTAATCTGTTGTATGTTGGGTGTGAATGATTAATATTTTAGTCTAAGATGCATAATTGTCACGTCTTTTATGTGTATTCGTTAGATGTGTTTCTTATTTATATCGATTTAACGAGTTGAGACCTTTTCAACTGATTATTATTGTTTATTATCGCTATTTTGTGCATTTTTCCTTTGATCTTTTTTGTGATAATTTTTAATATCATGCTACTCGCTTGAGATGGAAAATTATCGCTAGAAACTAAGCATAGATAAAATAGCGAAAAACAGATTATCATTGGTCATCTCAACTAGATTGCCTTTATCGCGTTCGCCGTCCCGGCTCAAGCGAGAAAATCAATCTCGTTGAGATCATCAACGATAATCTATAATACTATATTAAAATAATGTGTTATAATTGCCAATGAAATAACTATCCAACAAAGTTCAAATGATGTGGATGTTAGACGCCAAGAGACCAAATGACATAAACATTAATAATGTAGCTATATGTGATCGCACCCTTAAAAATGATCAAAACTGATAATGTATAGTCGTCTTTAAAACAATATGACAGAAATGAACAGATACTGAACTACTGTCTGGAGCCAGTATTTCAGTGGTTTTTGTTTGTTGATGAATATATTTTTTTCTTATTCGTTGTTCGTTTATTTTTTTACACATTAATCAGACCGTGAGTTTTCCTCGTTTGATTTTTTTAACCCTTGTCATTTTGGGGACTTTTATAACTGACTATCACTACAACCCAGTGATAGTCTGAAATGTCCTTTATCTGTACTAAACTGTACTGATTGTTACTTTACAAGTCTGATTTGGTCTCAATTTTGCTCGACATTACTCGACACTAGTCTTAACTAATCATACTCGACTTGACCCTTATCTGCGCCACTGAAAATAGTCTGAACTATTATTCGACCTGTCTGAAACAGTTTAAACCTATATTCTGCCTGTACTCGATCTATTTCATTAGTCTTAATCATACTCGACAAAAGGTTCGAAAAATGCTTGACCACTCTGAACTATACTTGACTAAATAATCTCTACTTTTTTTTTAATTTCAATTGTTAAAATAAATCTCTTTTTAACTGACATGACAAAAACCACAATATCATAAAGATACCGTAAAGCAGGTTATTTTCGCGGGTGTACAATATCGCGATGTTCATAGAATAAGGTATACGAAATATTTTGGCGGTAATTATTTTGGCAGATTCAAAACTTTTAGCAATACCTTTGCATGTGCACTTTGAAATTGGCGTAATTTATATTTTGGCGAATTTGTTCTATTCGCGAAATAAGCAAAAATTTAGAACCCGCTATACGGTATACACATAAACAGATATATGTCTTTCTTTTATTGTGGTTGTTGTCATGTCAGTTTAAAAGAAACTTATTTTAACAGTTAATTTTTTTTTAAAAGGAGAGGTTATTTGGTCAAGTATGTTACAGACTGTTCAACCATTGTTCAGACCTTTGCCATTGCAAATAATCTTTACTATTACTCGACGAGTCTGAAACAGTCTTAATCCATTCTCGACCTGTACTCAACCTATTTTATCAGTTTTAACATTACTTGATCAAAGGTCTTAATAATGCTTGACCAGTCCGAATTCTTCGTTTTTCACCGTCATATGCAGGTAACAAATTGAACCTCGTTATTTTGTTGTATAGATTAGTTAAAAAGACTTGATTCACTAGATTGACACAGACTAGCAAACAAAAAATATTAAAAACACAAAGAAGCTATATCATAATGATAGTTATTGCAATTACCGAGAGCTAGTTCAAAGACCAAAGACAGCTTATGAAAACTCCGTAACTTAAACTAAAACATCCAAAAAAATAAATCAAGTAAATTTCGTGTAAAGACGCCATAAACAGATAAAGAAAACATGATTGTGTTCAAAGACAAACTTTAAGTCTCAACATAATGTAAAACCATAAAAAATGTTCATAAATGTTTAAATGATTTTACATGAGTAATTTTTGGGGCCTTTTATAGCTTGTTGTTCGGTGTGAGCCAAGGCTCTGTGTTGAAGGCCGTACCTTGACCTATAATGGTTTACATTTATAAATTGTTATTTGGATAGAGAGTTGTCTCATTGGCACTCATACCACATATTCCTATATCTTTAAATATTAAACAATATTATTCATATTATGTTAGCACTGATTTATGATCCCTTTTTAATCTCGATCAATTGAATTTTAAACAAAACAGACAGTCAACATTATTATACAAAAAACTAATTACAAATAGGCTAATAATGTCGTTAAAGGGAAATGTCCGTTGCTATTCTGCGGTTTACATGTTTGAATGTACTTATATTATTAATGTTTGCATTTCCCTATGTTGAGTGTTCTTGTGTTTGTGTGTACTGTATTCCGGTCATGTAGCGATACATTATTTAAAATAAGGTGGAGGTTAAGCTAGCAATTAAACTAGGTTCGACCAATCTTGTTTTCTTGAAATGACCAGTACCAAGTCATGAATATTGCAGCTGTAATCATATTGTCCGTTTCTATGTAAATTGGAGTTGGTTTTGTTTGCATTTCAGTCTTACTGTTGTTCCATTGTTATCCTCATAAAGATGTGTTTCCCTCTGTTTTAGTTTTGTAACCAAGATTTGTTTTCTCTTTGATCGAGACTTTTGAAAAGCAGTATTATACTGTTGTCTTTATTTATTCAAGCTTCGTCTAAAATATTATGACAGTGAATACATTGGCGAAAAATACACTTACTGTTTTAATAGGGTATAGTGCTTTAAACTATTGCCAAAGAAGCCAAAAAAAAAAAAGAGTCAAGATATTTCATAAATGTGTCATTTTACCGAATTAAATGTCCTTACATGGCTGTATACGAAACTGTATATTTTAAGAGAAAAAAACATTGTTTTATAAATAGTCGTACGTTAAACAATTAATTTTAAAGATCCGATTATATTGTTGTATGGCCGAATAGTCCCAAAATTATAATTTCGCTAATCAACAATGAATATTTAAAAAAAAAATGCATTGCTTCAAAGCTCATTCTCTCTGGCTTTATCCGCCAAAAACTACCATCAAAATTTATAGCAAAGAGTTCTAAGTATTGCGTTAAAACAACTAGCAATAGTGGGGCGGCTTAGTACCGAAATTTGACAAAATCATGCAAATGGTGATACAAGCAAGGGATTTGGCGTAGACGTTCATTAGAAAGTACTTGATCATATCAGAGGGGTAGCCAACATGTTTTCGATTTTTTTCACGGCGGCCATCTTGAATTCAAAATTGATATCATTTTGCTCAATCGTGGAGATTGAAAAACTGTTCTTACCAATTTCAACGCTATATATTTCATGAAAACTATTTGAAATACAATAAAATGATATGAAAATATGTCAAACAGACAACAATTGTAAAAAAAATCACCACTTCCGGTTTGGGTCGAAAAAGTTCGTACACTGGAGGGAAATAATAGTGGTATAGATATATGATCAAAATTTCCGTTTGATATATCGGTAATTATGTTAGACATGCTGGAGGAATGATTAGTATAATAATCTACAATATTGTCCGATGTATTCCGTTTTAACAGCTACATGAACACAATGTTGTACAGGTCAAGCCAGCTTTGTAACATTTACAATTACCAGAAAAAAAATTTCTTGCAGCCACATTTGTGTAACTCCTGGCAAGATGCAGCAATTGCTGCTAATTGTGTCCAATGAGGAATCCACATTTCATCTGCGTTCTCCTTAACCCATCCCCAATCACCAGGATTAGGTAGATGGTGATCATGTGTGACTGCCTGTCCCCATACATGGCCACCTCGGTATGTAGCTAGTTTGGTATGATCAAGCAGTGCAGCTCTAGTGGGTCGAATGGTGTCATACTGTCTTTGTTTGCGTTCAAATAGTTCAAGTCTGGATTCGTTGATGTCAAATGTTGTTGTAGTTATGTCGTACATAACCACAACAAATGCCTATATCAACTCCATATCAGCGTCACTGACCAATACAGGTTTCTTACTCAATCGTTCAAAAACCTCGGTTACATCATTAAATATTTCCCTCGTCATGCCATATTCATTTGGCCATTCCCATTGAATTGGCTTTGCCAAAACAAATAGCGGTTGTTCTGCTGTAATCACTGTAGTTTGACCAGGATTAAGAAACGACACAACATCCCTGAGCTTATCCATCGAATGTTTAATAGTAGCAACTGAGTGAGCTTGAAATAATGGCATTAAGCAGCCAAGACTCATTTCAACAGTTGGTCCACGTCTCTCTGAAGAATGAAATGATGACCATGAAATATTTTCGGACGTAATATCTTCACTTGTTAACCTCACCGTATTTAACGACTCATACTCATTTTGCAAACTCATAAATAGATAATTGTGGTTAAGTATATTAGTAATATCGTCAGGTAGAATGAGAGGTTCTGGTTTTGTTTTAAGATATGCAGGTTTTATATTCATATAAGCAGCAGGGAGTTCAGGACCCTTTTTAGATTTTTGTTTATGTGTAGATAATATCAACTCATTCCTTCTAACGCCGATATTATCTTTAATTGGATGTTGAAAAATAGAGATTCCGGTCCCATGAAAAATGTTTATGTTGTTGAGCTTGGGTTGTGATCTATGTTGTCGACTGCAGCTGTGGTAAACACTTTGCCCTTTAAAAAAGGCGAGCATACATCACCTTCATTTTAATAACGTTCAACAACAGCTTCACCTAGTTTAGTTGAAATTTTCAGTACCCGATAGTAAGAGATAAATAAGCCATGTTGAAATAATGTATCTATAAGATGACTTTTCCTGGTTTTTGCAAAGAGTAACAGTCCAAGATACACACAAATTGGTGTCTCACGATCATCTGAATGTCTTTGTTGTAATGTAACCTTTTGGCTGTTTGGGTGATAATTAAACATTAAAAGTTGGGCCACAGCTATGTCCGACTTTGTAGAAACGTTGTCTAACTGCGATTTGATATCAGGTCCATGTTCTATCATTTTCACCAACTGTAACAAAGGTGGGGGTATGCTATCATCGATATCTTCAGAGACCAAGGATCCAGAAAATGTTGTCTTCGTTGTAGCTAATTGGCAGCGAATCAGTTCGGCGGTCTTTGCCATATGCATGGTGTCATTATAATCACAAGCAAACGCTATAGCTGGTCCTATATCTTTTTCAAACATCAAAAGTACATCTCTGCCCTTTAGGTGTGCTTCCAAGTCTGGCATGTTTTGCAATAACTTGTCCCTTAGTCGAGTAGAATGTACCTATGCAGAAGAAGAACCAAGTTGTGCCAATCTTTCCTCGTACAGGTTTGCCAGGTCTGCTTATCGAAACACAACCGACTCTTCAAAGTTTCTTTGAGTTTCAAAAATGTATGCGACCAGCTCATCTAAAGCAGTTTCTTTCATTATAGTTTCCTCCTGTGTGCAACTGCTTTCGATCTCTGTTTGTCTCTTTGATCTCTCTTTGTTATATACAGCTGCGAGACAAGACGGGTAATACTTCATCTCGTGTGCTGTAACATCACCACTACTCAGCTTTGCCAACAGTTGTTTATCCTGAAGAGCTGTTGCATAATCTACTAGTCCTTGGTTTAGTTTCATTGTCATTGCCTCTTTAAGACAGATAAAGGTCACTCTTTTTCACAAATGAAACATTTATGCACATTTTTAAATGTATTTTGTTGTTGATCTTTTTGATAATAGAACGAGGAGTACACCTAAAAAGTTTAGGAGACGTACAATCACTAGAACTTCCAGATGGTATCGGTGACATATTGCGTTTCTGGGTTCTCTCAAGTTTAGTATTATTGAACTTTATCATACACAAATTATGGTACTTGGCATTTTCTTTTTTCATTGTGCTTTCAATACCCTCTCCGTGGTTTAATCGCCGAATATCAAGAGGGATAGGGAGAGCATTTAATTCATGAAAAAAAATGGATAGTTTGGCCTAACATTGTATATCCTTTGTCTGACGATTTCAGAAGGTCTGTTTTGACCTTTACACAAACAACATTTTGTCCAATCAGTTTCCCAACTATCTGCTGAAGAAGCTGATATGCGAATTCTTTTTGCCATTTCAAAAACTAAGTAATAACTATTATATAAACAAAAGTAATAAACAATGAACAAAATATAGGACAATAACGCAAATATTATCTGAGCAATAAATAAAACCAACAGCAAACTATAACCGAGTGAAACTAATCAACTATTAGAGAAGTGCACGAAGAGAGTATGTCTGTAACATGAATAAATTTACGCAACACAGAGAAACGTCACAGGTAAAATTCTAGAAATTGTATAAATTTCAAGATAACTTTTCTAATTATGTTATTTGATGTATTAACAACAGTATTATTATAAAACTGTGTTAGTAATAGAGATAGCATTCCTTCAAATCAATATCCAATCAGAATTGCAAATAAAACTTCGTAACTTAAAATATGAACGGTGGATAGACAAGTACCGAGACACGTCTTATAACAATGAGAACAATACTCTCAAAAAGGTTAACTAGAATAAAATTACTCCTTCTATTGGTCCATAACCTATTAAACCTAATGTAGCTATCGAAGATTAGTCGAAGATTTGTGGAATATAACGACTGACATTATTTGGGTTATAAAACAGTCATATTCGGGATGTTCATAAAACCAGGAGTGGGTTATCGACCGATATTTGATTGAAAGTGATACTTTGATATATAACAATGATTTACTCCATTTTGTAACATTTTGGAGACAATACAAGCAAAACGGGCCATGCATATGATGTCTGTTCCCTGTGAAGACGTCATTTCGAAAATCCAAGATGGCCGCCATGATCGGATGATTTTTTTTCGTGGCTACCCCCCTAATATGATTACATACACCTAAAGGCATGTTTTTACAAAGTTTCATGTTTGTATCACCATTTGCATGATTTGTGTGGTAAGCTGCTTAACTACAATCAAACAATCGATTTTATAGTTAAAAGATAAATTTTAAGAATAAATATGTAGAGGTCTAAGACAACTGTTGATGAAAAAAAATACGCTTGAATTTTTCAATATGCATATTACATAATAATGCACTCATAGTCACATTTCAGTAGTTTGAAAAGAGGTCTTTTTTACGATGTTTAATAACCTTCTTTATACTCTTTCCGGAAAACAATATGTTTTGTCTTTAAAAATATCCGTTACATCATTAAATAGAAATCAAACCACATTATGCAAAGTTCAAACGAGGTTCCGAAAGGGGATTGCCATAATATATAAATATTCAGTCAGATTGTTTTCATACACCTCAAATCTGAAGTGCTCGGATAAGCCTTTAACTTGGTAAGTTATACTTGTTATACTTCAAAATTAATTGTATACCTTTATACGCAACGTTATATATTATAATGGCTTATTGATATTATAGACATATACTTATCCAGTAAAAAGTAAAATCACAAAAATACTGACCTCCGAGGAAAATTCGAACGGAAAGTCCGTAATCAAATGGCAAAATGAAAAGTTGAAACACATCAAACGAATGGACAACAACTGTAATTCACACTTTTCTTTTTTAAACTATTCACTAAATATTGCTAAAATTAACAAACATGTTCGACTTACAAATAAACATTGCAGGATTTATCGCCAAATTAAGTGCCAATTAAATCGATACATCCTTGGTACAAGCTACTCATTTTGCAGCAACAAGTAAGTGAACGAAGATGATTGCCCTACTGCAGTTGTGTATTCTGGCTTTGGTATCTTACAACCAAGTAGTCACTGCTGTTGATGTAGCAATAACTGGAACTGCTCATTTCGTTCTTGCTGGTAGCGAAATTGCCCAATATGTTGACCAAAAAATAGAACAGCTGAGACAATTCAGATATGAAGGTAAGAGCTGTAGTCTACGTATTGCCTTATTATTTCATATAATGAAAAACATATTTGAAAATAAACATATGACAGATAACAGTGATAAACAATACTTTGCCAAAACAATATTTTTTTAACGAGAGTCAAAATTGTCAAAAGTAATTTTAAAACTCGTAAGTCGAGGACGAACTGACAGCGTCATTAAATTAGAGGTGATAGAAAGTATACGTAGCTGATGTTCTTAATTAGTGAATCATTTCGAAATATGTATAAAAAGGGATATAAACGGAAATTAATGTATGTATTTCCAGCTCAAGAGCGTCGATAGGTTTAACATTTCTTTATATATGTGCATCGCCTGACATACGAATCCCGAATGTGCCGATAAAAAAAGACGCAATCGGTAAATTATTCATTGCATTTTATGAACCAAATTATATAAAGCCAACGACGCGTTTAAAATAAGTATGAGAGGTGACGAAGTCTCTATAATTATTCGTTAAGTTATAATTAAATTAAAATCATATTGTACATTTTGTTCCATTGTTGACATTGCC
Organism: Mytilus edulis; assembly: GCA_019925275.1. Classification (NCBI taxonomy): domain Eukaryota; kingdom Metazoa; phylum Mollusca; class Bivalvia; order Mytilida; family Mytilidae; genus Mytilus; species Mytilus edulis. The sequence continues at coordinate 35,446,090 of CM034361.1, read as the reverse complement.
AATGTTGATGCTTTATTTTAGGTTACATTGGGTGCTTTATTGATAACTCCAATAGGCATCTGAAGCTATTTAAAGGTGGCTCCAATGACATGAATCTAGAGAAATGTCGTTCATTGTGTACAAACTTCGAATATTTAGGCTTACAAGTAAGTATTCGTAATATACATGATCCTTTGTAAGGCTCTTCTGTTTTATGTTTTCATATCTTGGTATTTTTGCTACGATTTAATATTTTTTGTCTTAAAATGTGATGTAACTTATATTCATATTTCTGTTGTTTGAAGTCTGATTTTACCTGATTTTTTTTTAAAATACGATATTTTATTTTATATAATAAATGTAGGGATTAAATTTATTGTTTAAAAGAGTATTTTCTATAAATTCGGGTATAAAGATTATTATTGTGCAATTCCATTTTGCTTATAGAGATTTTTTGAATAATTATCAACATTTTGCCCTTTTTGTTCAACTTTCCTAATTGACTTGTCTAATGCAACACTTGAAATTAATCATATATATCTATGTCTACAGTATAGTGACCAATGCTTCTGTGGAAATAAACTTAATGACAACAACTACCCAAGAGTTCCTGACACCCAGTGTTCTATGAAATGTAAAGGAGAAACTACCAGGATGTGTGGTGCCTCTTGGAAAAATTCTATCTACAGAGGTAAAGCTCTTATTTTTAATTGTTGTAATAAAGTTAAGTGCGCATCGTAGGATGAAAGGTAAAACGTTTCTATAAGAAATTACGAAAACTACAGACAAAGTATGATATGACTACGTCTTCATTGATTTCAACCCATACTGAATCGACTTGTTGACACTCGTGAACATATCGAAAGTCGCAGGCAAAGCAGTTTACATGCATGCTTAATTTTTCTGAATCCCTAATATTATTTCTGTATTTTTAACAGTTCGTATTGTCAAATTATCATACAACACATTTTATAATAACAAAGGTTTCTCTAGGTCTGTGATCAAACCTACAAATGCAGTAATGTACACAGTGCACGTGTTTTTGTTTTATTGTCTTCAATTTCCTTCACTGAAGGCCAGCAAACAATCATTAGAATGCAAAAGCAGTTATTTTATGATAGTATTAACGTTATTTATTACATCATGGAAATAACTTTTTATGAAGAGGTAAAAAAGAGGAAGATTAAATGTGAAATAAAGACTGCATTAATACTATATAACTTTTGTGAAGCTTCTGATAGAGACGTGCACTTTCTGTGAGTCACTGCATATGGATATGATAGTTTTAATGTATGCCATATAAGTGCAACGACAATCGTGATGAATATAATAGTAAACACATATGGTATCATATGTTTGTATCATCTCTTTAGGATAATTTAATCCCACAATCCTTTCATTGTTAAGTTATATGCATTCATGTTACGTTTAAGTTTTGTGTACGTGTTCTCGGCGTAATGATTTAGATTTCTGATTTAACTCAATAAGTATAAAAATACAATCTATATACAAATAAGAAAATATGGTATGATTGCTAATTAGACCACTCTCCACAAGAGTCTATATAACTAGGTTAGTATAAACATGAGCGACATATTTTTTTCTTCAACATTTAAGGAATCCTGTTAATTATGTTTGAAGTTAATAATCTGTATAATGTTCGTAATACTATAAGAACAACTAGAAATATCGGTTTTAATTTATTTTATTTTTATTTCAGTTAAACCCTGAACTATCCATAAGACACAAGGAAGAGCCATTATAATTTCTATTTAGATCAAATATCGGAAATCTACAACTCTTTCAATTTTAAAACTGGTATACATATGTCTCGTATGTGTTAGTTTATTCTAGTGTCTGTTCAAGCATAGTGTTAATGAATTTCAGGAAATCCTGTTCAATTCTAGCCATATTTATTCTAAAATAAAACTTACTTTCCATTAGCAATTGGTTGTTTTATTCATTAAGTGAAGGGGTAGTTCATTTACCTATCATTTAAGACATGATAACAGTTATGTATATGTCGTGTACAAGTTGCGATTTTGTACAGGTTATAACATGTACAAAAATATTGTACATGTTATAACTTGTATAATGCAAAAATACAAGTTATAACATGTACAAAAGTACCTCATACATGTTATAACCTGCACAAAATATTGTAGTGGGGCGGCTTAGTACCGAAATTTGACAAAATCATGCAAATGGTGATACAAGCAAGGGATTTGGCGTAGACGTTCATTAGAAAGTACTTGATCATATCAGAGGGGTAGCCAACATGTTTTCGATTTTTTTCACGGCGGCCATCTTGAATTCAAAATTGATATCATTTTGCTCAATCGTGGAGATTGAAAAACTGTTCTTACCAATTTCAACGCTATATATTTCATGAAAACTATTTGAAATACAATAAAATGATATGAAAATATGTCAAACAGACAACAATTGTAAAAAAAATCACCACTTCCGGTTTGGGTCGAAAAAGTTCGTACACTGGAGGGAAATAATAGTGGTATAGATATATGATCAAAATTTCCGTTTGATATATCGGTAATTATGTTAGACATGCTGGAGGAATGATTAGTATAATAATCTACAATATTGTCCGATGTATTCCGTTTTAACAGCTACATGAACACAATGTTGTACAGGTCAAGCCAGCTTTGTAACATTTACAATTACCAGAAAAAAAATTTCTTGCAGCCACATTTGTGTAACTCCTGGCAAGATGCAGCAATTGCTGCTAATTGTGTCCAATGAGGAATCCACATTTCATCTGCGTTCTCCTTAACCCATCCCCAATCACCAGGATTAGGTAGATGGTGATCATGTGTGACTGCCTGTCCCCATACATGGCCACCTCGGTATGTAGCTAGTTTGGTATGATCAAGCAGTGCAGCTCTAGTGGGTCGAATGGTGTCATACTGTCTTTGTTTGCGTTCAAATAGTTCAAGTCTGGATTCGTTGATGTCAAATGTTGTTGTAGTTATGTCGTACATAACCACAACAAATGCCTATATCAACTCCATATCAGCGTCACTGACCAATACAGGTTTCTTACTCAATCGTTCAAAAACCTCGGTTACATCATTAAATATTTCCCTCGTCATGCCATATTCATTTGGCCATTCCCATTGAATTGGCTTTGCCAAAACAAATAGCGGTTGTTCTGCTGTAATCACTGTAGTTTGACCAGGATTAAGAAACGACACAACATCCCTGAGCTTATCCATCGAATGTTTAATAGTAGCAACTGAGTGAGCTTGAAATAATGGCATTAAGCAGCCAAGACTCATTTCAACAGTTGGTCCACGTCTCTCTGAAGAATGAAATGATGACCATGAAATATTTTCGGACGTAATATCTTCACTTGTTAACCTCACCGTATTTAACGACTCATACTCATTTTGCAAACTCATAAATAGATAATTGTGGTTAAGTATATTAGTAATATCGTCAGGTAGAATGAGAGGTTCTGGTTTTGTTTTAAGATATGCAGGTTTTATATTCATATAAGCAGCAGGGAGTTCAGGACCCTTTTTAGATTTTTGTTTATGTGTAGATAATATCAACTCATTCCTTCTAACGCCGATATTATCTTTAATTGGATGTTGAAAAATAGAGATTCCGGTCCCATGAAAAATGTTTATGTTGTTGAGCTTGGGTTGTGATCTATGTTGTCGACTGCAGCTGTGGTAAACACTTTGCCCTTTAAAAAAGGCGAGCATACATCACCTTCATTTTAATAACGTTCAACAACAGCTTCACCTAGTTTAGTTGAAATTTTCAGTACCCGATAGTAAGAGATAAATAAGCCATGTTGAAATAATGTATCTATAAGATGACTTTTCCTGGTTTTTGCAAAGAGTAACAGTCCAAGATACACACAAATTGGTGTCTCACGATCATCTGAATGTCTTTGTTGTAATGTAACCTTTTGGCTGTTTGGGTGATAATTAAACATTAAAAGTTGGGCCACAGCTATGTCCGACTTTGTAGAAACGTTGTCTAACTGCGATTTGATATCAGGTCCATGTTCTATCATTTTCACCAACTGTAACAAAGGTGGGGGTATGCTATCATCGATATCTTCAGAGACCAAGGATCCAGAAAATGTTGTCTTCGTTGTAGCTAATTGGCAGCGAATCAGTTCGGCGGTCTTTGCCATATGCATGGTGTCATTATAATCACAAGCAAACGCTATAGCTGGTCCTATATCTTTTTCAAACATCAAAAGTACATCTCTGCCCTTTAGGTGTGCTTCCAAGTCTGGCATGTTTTGCAATAACTTGTCCCTTAGTCGAGTAGAATGTACCTATGCAGAAGAAGAACCAAGTTGTGCCAATCTTTCCTCGTACAGGTTTGCCAGGTCTGCTTATCGAAACACAACCGACTCTTCAAAGTTTCTTTGAGTTTCAAAAATGTATGCGACCAGCTCATCTAAAGCAGTTTCTTTCATTATAGTTTCCTCCTGTGTGCAACTGCTTTCGATCTCTGTTTGTCTCTTTGATCTCTCTTTGTTATATACAGCTGCGAGACAAGACGGGTAATACTTCATCTCGTGTGCTGTAACATCACCACTACTCAGCTTTGCCAACAGTTGTTTATCCTGAAGAGCTGTTGCATAATCTACTAGTCCTTGGTTTAGTTTCATTGTCATTGCCTCTTTAAGACAGATAAAGGTCACTCTTTTTCACAAATGAAACATTTATGCACATTTTTAAATGTATTTTGTTGTTGATCTTTTTGATAATAGAACGAGGAGTACACCTAAAAAGTTTAGGAGACGTACAATCACTAGAACTTCCAGATGGTATCGGTGACATATTGCGTTTCTGGGTTCTCTCAAGTTTAGTATTATTGAACTTTATCATACACAAATTATGGTACTTGGCATTTTCTTTTTTCATTGTGCTTTCAATACCCTCTCCGTGGTTTAATCGCCGAATATCAAGAGGGATAGGGAGAGCATTTAATTCATGAAAAAAAATGGATAGTTTGGCCTAACATTGTATATCCTTTGTCTGACGATTTCAGAAGGTCTGTTTTGACCTTTACACAAACAACATTTTGTCCAATCAGTTTCCCAACTATCTGCTGAAGAAGCTGATATGCGAATTCTTTTTGCCATTTCAAAAACTAAGTAATAACTATTATATAAACAAAAGTAATAAACAATGAACAAAATATAGGACAATAACGCAAATATTATCTGAGCAATAAATAAAACCAACAGCAAACTATAACCGAGTGAAACTAATCAACTATTAGAGAAGTGCACGAAGAGAGTATGTCTGTAACATGAATAAATTTACGCAACACAGAGAAACGTCACAGGTAAAATTCTAGAAATTGTATAAATTTCAAGATAACTTTTCTAATTATGTTATTTGATGTATTAACAACAGTATTATTATAAAACTGTGTTAGTAATAGAGATAGCATTCCTTCAAATCAATATCCAATCAGAATTGCAAATAAAACTTCGTAACTTAAAATATGAACGGTGGATAGACAAGTACCGAGACACGTCTTATAACAATGAGAACAATACTCTCAAAAAGGTTAACTAGAATAAAATTACTCCTTCTATTGGTCCATAACCTATTAAACCTAATGTAGCTATCGAAGATTAGTCGAAGATTTGTGGAATATAACGACTGACATTATTTGGGTTATAAAACAGTCATATTCGGGATGTTCATAAAACCAGGAGTGGGTTATCGACCGATATTTGATTGAAAGTGATACTTTGATATATAACAATGATTTACTCCATTTTGTAACATTTTGGAGACAATACAAGCAAAACGGGCCATGCATATGATGTCTGTTCCCTGTGAAGACGTCATTTCGAAAATCCAAGATGGCCGCCATGATCGGATGATTTTTTTTCGTGGCTACCCCCCTAATATGATTACATACACCTAAAGGCATGTTTTTACAAAGTTTCATGTTTGTATCACCATTTGCATGATTTGTGTGGGTAAGCTGCTTAACTATTGCTTAAAAATGGTTTTAACTTGTACAAAATCGAAAAATAAGGATATGTTTCTATTATCACAACAGATGTTATTGACCTCAATAATATTTTCATAACCTTTTTTTATTATATTCATGTTAGTGTGTTTTGTCCTTTTTTTGATACAGTGTCCAGGGGTCGGTATTACGAAGCATTCCTAAGACTTGTCATAAGATACACATGTATATCTTAGGACGTGTCTTATGATTCTCTTGTGACTATCTATGGACATATCTTTATTTGATGAATTATAATTGCGAGTGTCCACTTTGAAGGCAATAGTAAAATACTTTCATTCTAGTTCACACTAAAAGACATAAGAGGATAGCCAGGACAGATGTGTCTACAAATAAAATTGGGAATGGAAATGGGGTATGTGTCTAAAAGATAACAACCCGCCCATGGAGCAGACAACATCCAAAAGACACAAATACATGCTTTCAAAGTAGAGGATATATATTTAAAACATAAAAATGACATTCGCCGAATGAAATAATCTTATAGTTTATAAAAAAAGATTGAGTTATAAATTTACATAAGTCATGCTGAAGGCCAAAAATGTTGCATAGTAGATCCAAAGATATTTATAATGAAACGTGGTCCAATGAAAACTATTTCCGCTCTCTCTTGCTTTTACAGAGTAAGCATATAAGACATTGTTTTAGTCTTTGCATGTAATAAAACGAGAGGGAGGAGTATTACCCAAAATTATTAGGCATCGTTCTTAAAATTTTCGGAAGTATTTAGTTACATGTACTAGTATCTAATGTAATTGTCATTGAGGAAATGCAAGCTTTTAGTAAATAGTGTCACACTTATTTAAGCCATGATTGACTACATAAAACATACAATCACATGAAGACACATTTTGCCAACATAAGTCATGAAACATATATTTCTGTAACTTTGTGATCATTGTCCTCTACAGAAAGTGACACGTTATGGCCTATTTATTGTTGTTCTTTATGCATTGGTGAATTTAAATGTGTATTTTACTTCATTAAGATTTATCTTAAATTTTGTACAAGTTCGAACCATTTTTAAGCAATATTTTGTACAGGTTATAACATGCATGAGGTACTTTTGTACATGTTATAACTTGTATTTTTGCATTATACAAGTTATAACATGTACAATATTTTTGTACATGTTATAACCTGTACAAAAACGCAACTTGTACACGACATATATA